>CM032232.1:133852500-134080000 GCA_019009955.1 Riptortus pedestris | reverse complement strand
TTTATTCTCTATCTTGAATATTAACCGAGATATTTGCATTTGTATTGTGTGTGTGGTCGGCAGGAGTCGGTTATGTTCGGGATTTTCCGCCGACTGCTAGGGCGGCCATTTCTGTAACTACTGCCGTTATTAATAGGCAGATTTCTCTATTGTAATACGTCACGTGGGGAAATCTGCTTAGTTTACGCAGCCCCTGCGTGACGGACTTTAATTTTTTAAACATCGACAATTATTTTACCTTCTATTACCAAATAATGTAGATTAATTTTTATTTGTTATACCGGGGCTCAGGTTAGCCGTGTGAGTTAAGTAAGACGTTAATCTCACATGGCTGAACCTAGAATGACGGGTTAAAGTTCCGCCGGGTAGAAATTCATTTAGTCCCGAACTCATTAAATAAAATCCTTAGTCCCTCCCTTACTAGCAAAGGGTGGTAACCAGTCAACAACCCATCTTAATTAGCCTTAGTACCAAAAAAGTCCGTCACGCAGAGGCTGCGTAAACTAAGCAAATTGCCCACGTGAAGTTTTACAGAAAAAGAGAAATCTGCATAGTGCTAACACTCATCACCACCGTGAGTAAATACAAACGGTAATGAGAAATATTTCAGTTTATTATAATAAGCTCCCAACGGAAACGGCTTCTGAATTGTAAACAAATAGGTCTGCTAGCCATTCAGAGGTGAACACATAGATAGACTTATTCTTCACCGGAAAGAAAAATAATTACTGATATATATATCTGAATATAACACGTTAACTTTATCACCAACTACCTTATTTTCAAAATCTAGTACTGCAATTTATAATGAATCAGAATAATTTTAATAACTAAAATTTTAGTAGTCCAAAAACTAAAGAAGGGGGAGGCGGATGAACGGAACGTATTTGCATATATCTCACTCAGAAAGTAAAAGTTTACACGACAAGAACGGTTACGGAAACGGCAGAACTAATCTGGAAACTTACGACAATACCCAATCTTATCTCGTCCGATATCGACACACACTTAATAAAAATGCAAATATCACGGTTAATAGTCAAGATAGAGAATAAATAAATGTATATGTAAACAATATTTATATCAACATTAATTTGCAATAAGATTGGTTCTATATACTTTTTCGATCCGACGTATAGTAACGGAGATATTTTCGAAAATCTCCCCCCCCCTCCCACTGGCACGATTTCTGCCATTAACGAATTTGATCTTTCTTTTTACATAAACGGATTAGATATCGACTTTGGTAGCGATCAAACAAAACTTTCGACCACTAGAACTATAATATACAAATATTTATATGTCTATATATAATAATGAACGGACCTCATTTTCGTCATCTCAAGGTTTGGATATATGCACATTTGAGGAAATGTTTCCAAAATCGCATCACGAGTACGGCCTGAATAGTTCTGCTAAAAAAATAGCTCGAAGGTAATTACTACAGAATTATGCTCTATTTAACAATTACAATTTTATTTATTCTCATTAGCATTCCTTATTAGCAGCACATTGCTACATTTTATTCATTGCTAGCAGGAGGTATTAAATAATGTGAAAAGCCGAGAACTGGTAATTATTCTCGGCACTTTTACAGCCAGACATACCTGTTAACGAGGAATCTCATCAAACAAACTTGGTTAAGGACAGCCCTACTTTTGACGAGCTCCTCCCTTTAAAATTGACTTAATTACTAATTTTCCTTCTCGCTGTGTCTCTAATGAAATGTTTTTACCACTGTCCGCCATCATTCGGGAAATAGCGCCCTTTAACAGGATAACGAGCCGGTCTTATTATCTCAACACTATCATGTCTGCCAACCTTGAGGATCCATTTATTTCAAAATGACATTAGAATTTATTTTCTTCGTGACTGAGAGAAAAAGAAATTAAGCACTTAAAATTTCGTTTAAAAGCAATGCGATAAAGGACGTTTTTTGTGAAATGTGTCTGGTTTATCGTCGAGTAGATGTTATTCAAAAGGAAATAGTAATACTTGCTAATAAAATGTTCCGAATGGAAAATCCAACACATTTTATTCCGTGTACCCAAGACTTGATCGGTATTGATAGTTCACCAATACGGACGTTTAATCTACTACGACAAGGGATAGACAAACTTCACCTCACTGAAGGAACCAACCAATAGACATTGGACTAAAGTCCGTTTGTATAAAGTCTGTCACCTAGGGGCTGCGTTTACTAAGCAGATTTCCCTCGTGCTGGAAAAACATACCTGTCATATTATCTCACCACATATTCTCTATTTCGACTTTTAATAACAGAGATATTTTGAATTTTTAAATCGCCGTCACTTTAATTCCCCCTATCTCGATTTCAGTCAATAGCTATTATGATCTAAACTTTAATATATAAATATATATATATATATATATATATCAAGCGATTAGGATATTAAATTTAATAATATTATGTTTAAAACAAAAGCTACGACAGCCGTCTAGGAGGAGTTCAGTATGTCACACACGTACGCTAGAATTATATATACACTCAACCGCAAAAAAAACCGGACACTTCATTTTTGTCGTATTAAAAGCTAATTTTCAGCAATTTTCTTTATGTGGGTATTCTAGTTATTACAGAGAATTTAGAGTCTAAGTCCATTGAACGAATCCCTTCAGTATTAGTAAACAATTAGATAAAACTCAGATTAGATTTATTTGTCGTGAAGTTGATCTATTCTAAACTGTAAGTAGTTTTTCGCATATTTAAACATCTTTAATTATTAACCAAGCTTTTTCTTTAATTAATGTTTTATTTTTATTTCGGTCCAGAATAATGGGCCTTTCAAACTTAGATGGAAGGCCGGAGCTTACGTTACATTGCCGAAACGCTTGGGGTAGCGAAGTCTACCATTCACTGTAATAAAAATGAAGAATAATTTTTTTTTTTAAATGTGTTAATTTAACTTTTTCTTTTTTTTTCTTTTGTATTTTTTTGTCAATAATCAATACAAATTATTCACTTTTGGCAGATTTTGTTTAAATAACCTATAGATTAACCAATTATTTTAATTAAAAAGATTAATATACATATATATTAAGTATTTAACAAAATTATAAGACTAAATCTAAGTGTCCCGTTTTTTTTGTGGTTTAGTTTATATATAGTGTAATCGGGAAGTGTTATCTACTGGTTACCATCCTTTTAGTTGCCAGGTTTGGCCTAATGAGTTTAATAGATGAGATCGTCATTAAATAAATTTCTACTGCCCAGGGGGGGATTCGAACCCGCCACTCTAGGTCTGCCATGGGAGATTAGGACCAACGCCATAACTCGCACGTCCAACCCGAGCCCCCATATATATATATATATATATATATATATATATATATATATATATATATATATATATATATAAAGATATAGATGTATGAGCTTGTTAACTCTCTCGTGATCGCAATTTTGGCTTGATTGGTACCCAACTCCGTATTTAAACGTTTAACGTCAACGGTTAGAGGGGAGTATTTTCGAAAAATCAAAATATCTCCGTTACTGTACGTCGGATCGAAATATTGTATAGAACCAATGTTTTTGCAAATTAGAAGGTCTACAATCGCTATGATGTACCTTTTTTCACTGTCTTTAATATTAACCGAGATATGGGCGTTTTTTAGTTTTCGGCCTTCAGTAAACCCCCACTCCCGTTCGAATATAAAAAATTTAATATAGCTTATGCCCACGGAAGAACTAATGCTAATTCACATACCGTGTTTTTAAGTTCGGGTCAATCGTTGGTGACCAATAAAATTGTTGGCCCCCAACTTACGATTTTAGTGTATATCTCGTTTATACACTGTTATACGACAAAAATGACTATGACAAAAGTTACTCAAAATGACAACATAAACAACTCTTAACCTGCGCATATTTGCCAAAAAACCAATAGGAAACGAAATACGGCTATTTTTAAATTCAGGCCTCCCTCACGACCCCCACTTCTGCTCCATCTGCCAGGCTGATCTGCGGCGCTAAACCATCCGGGGCGTCACCCAAACGCGTATTTAAAATGTCATTCAAATCGGTCCAGCCATCTAGGAGGAGTTTAGTGGCGTACACACGTAAGCTAGAATTATATATATAAAGATATGGTGTAAGCATTTTCGGGTTAAGAACGTAAAATCTTAAATGATGCTTTTTTCACGCAACGTATTTACAAGTACCTTATCTGAAAAATATCTGTTGAAAGAAATATTTGGTATTTAAGCTTTAAATAACGAGATTCATTGTATAACACAGCATAGTTTATGGTTCATGTGTAGGAGGTTTACTAAGGGCAGAAAATTAAAAAAATCAAAATATCTTAGTTAAATTTGAAGATAGAAAATAAAACTGCACAACAATATTTATGGTGGAATTAATTTGCAATAATATTGATATTATACAATGTTTCGACCAGACTTACAATAACAGAGATATTACGAAGTTTTATACTGGCCCCATTTTAGGCATTAACGAAATTAACATTTAGTTTGCCCTGGAATGCTTGTATATCGAGTTTGGTAACGATCAAACAAAAATTGCATCCTCTAGAGCTACAAGTCCTCATTTTAGCAGATTTCCCTCAAGGGAAATCAGCTATTGGGGTCGTACTCATGACGCGATTTTCGGAAAAAATTTTCAAATGTCCATTGATCCTACCCAGGAGATGACGAAAATGAGGTCCGTTCAAAATTATATATATATATATCTATATTATATATATATATCTATATATATATATATATATATATATATATATATATATATATATATATATATATATATATTTGTCTGTTAACGCTCTAGCGGTCGCCATTTTTGTTTGGTCGTTACGAAACTCGATATTTAACCGTTTTTTGTAAAAAGACAGATCAAGTTCGTTCATGGCTGAAATCGGACATGAGGGAGGGTGGGATTTTCGAAATATCTCCGTTATTATGCATCGGATCGAAAAATTGTATATAACCAATCTTATTGAAAATTAAATTTACTATAAATATTGTTGTATACATTAATTCTCTATCTTGAATATTAACCGAGACATTTTTCAGTTTTATTGTCCTGGTGATTGCTATGTTTTGGACTTACTCTAAAATTTTATTGAGATACCATTTCTGACTCATTATTAATTACAGTACCTTATTAATAGTTCTCGAGGTTAAATTAATTGTTTTTTGGGGATATAAAGTAATTTGTTTTTCTTTCCTGAATAATGTTTTAGGTGTAGACATTTCTTACTACTACACGTGTTGTTATTATGTATATTTATCTATTACTAAACTTCACGAGGGAAATCTGCTTAGTTTACGCAGCCCCTGCATGACGGACTTTTTGTCCGATCTACTAAGGTAGGATCGATGGACATTTGAGGAAATGTTTTCTTCTTTTTTCATAAGTACAAGTGATTTCCCGAGAGGGGAAACATGATAAAATGGAGATTTATGAAACCGGTATTCCTTATGAAGTTATATTACCCATACTCAAGAAAATATTTCATTTTTATATAGCATTTCGGCGTAGGTGTATTGTGTTAAACCGCAAATTGGTTGTATTAAAGCTTTTTAAAATTGTACATAGAGGATGCATGCCGAAGATTACACAAAGGTTTTGTAACACAAATTTAATGAAATTGCTTTTTATACGATTGAAAAAGAGTATCCTGCTAACAATAGTTGCTGAAAACAATACGTGGGCGATGTCCCATCTTGCTGAAATATATACTCCCACATCACAAACACCCACATTACATATAATACATACTCAAAAGTGAAATTTCATCATCTAATAAAACCAGGCACGCTGTCTTTAAAGTAATTGAATTATTACCTCTTGAAAGATGACTACACATTTGTTGAACACGTAAAAGAATTCATGAATCTATAATTCTTAAAGCTATTTATGAGTTCACACAATTGAGGAAAAAATAAATTCTGTTATCTTCGACAGAAATAATGAAAAATGATTAGTTTTCGTGAAACTAAAAAGGAGGAATTTATAAAGGAAAAGGTAAGCTGAAAATATAGTCGATATTGACTCACATATATCAAGCTGTTACATCCGGAGTCATGGAACTATCAACAGGTGCTCTAGTCCAGAAATATTTCCCAATACCAGGAAAACATAAATAATAATGATTTTACCAAACATCAAAACGAACCGTGAGAAGCAAAATTACATCCCCCGGAACGATTACTGATTGATAAAATAAATGTTTATATCCGTTGGCTTTTTAGCAGACTTCCTTAGCGGGAAATCAGCTACTGAGGTAGTACTCATGACGCGATTTTCGACAAATTTCCTCAAATGTCCGTCGATCCTTCCTATTAGACGACGTAAATGTGGCCAGTTCAAAAACATAACGGTATATCTTGTTTGTTGGCGCTCTTGAAATTTATGTTATATATTTACGAAACTCGACATATGCGTTTCATGCAAAACTACATACACCTAATTTGTGACTGCCCAAAATCAGTTTAAAATTAAGTTTGTTTAGTTTAATTATCACATGGGTAAAGGTTTGTCTCAGTTCATTTAATTTTATGTAAGAATTAATACCAAGATATTCGCATTTTGTAGTTTTCAGTCTTCTGTAAACTCCGATTTCTATTCCCGCCATATAAGCAATAAACTGTTATATATATATATATATATATATATATATATATATATATATATATATATATATATATTGAAGATTAAATACTATTAATAGTTTTTATTGAACGTTAATTTTTTACTTTAATCTTATGTGGAAATTGTTTAAGTTCTATATCGTACTCGATAATAACTACTTTCAACACTAGAGCTTTTAACTTTTTGGCTATGTTATTTATTATCAAAATTTATTTTAAGCATTTTGAAATTCGAATTTATTTTAATTTCTTTCTCCCATTTATACTGTATTCAATTAATTATTATGGGTCATGGTTTTGAAACTTTTTTCAATTTTTTACATAGCAACAACGATTCGTGTACGCATTGCAAACAATTCGTGTAACTGCATATTCACCATAAAATTTGTGTGCAAAAAACTAAAAAGAGTTCTTTTCCTTTTCTTAATGCGATTTTGGGATTTTCTTATCATTGCTCAGCATTCAATGTTCTAATGTGCAAAATTTCAAGGCAAAGGACAGTTTATTTACAACGAGTATGATAAATTCAGGGCTTAGGAGTTAAAAATTGTGGCATTTTTTGCCAGAATAGTCTCACTTTCCACATTTAGAAAAGAAAACGTTACTGCTTTTTAAAAATACCAACAATAATAGGTATTTTATATAGACAGTGTACTTGTTCACCATTTCCTAAAATGTAAATTTGATTATACAATTTCATCAATTTTTTGATATTATAAAGGTTTTCGTGAAAATAAGCAAATGATTTTTTCAACTAAGTATTGCAACTTTTTTTCATATTATCTTTTTTGCATTACGTGAATTAAATTATCTAGCAACTGAAATTAATTCTTTCAGATAACTTTTCAGATCTACCGTTATGATCTAATAAGCTTTATAAATATAGTTTGTATAATTAAAATTTAGAAATTATAAGGGCCTGAAAAAAGCTCGAGGGGTTTTTACGGCCAGCCCGAAGGGATCGCTACCCCAGTTGTGGTTATAGTGAGAAAAGCGATCGCGAGTATGGCATTCTATATATATATAAAGCGGCAATACCACCACGATTTCGGTGGAGGCCTCTGATCGCTGGGCCGATTTTCACGATCCGCGTACAGTTTTGTTCGTCTCGGTCGAGTTTTGCTTTGAAAAATTATCAAATCCGTAATATCTCTCGATCCGTAAAATTTTATTTAGTGACGGACTCATTTAATAAACTCCTTAATCCCACCCTGGCTAGAAAAGGGTGGTAACCTGTAGATAACCCGTCCCGATTAGCCATAGTTGCATGAAGTGGACGTAAATAATAATAAACAATAATAAACCTCCACTGTACCTGGACTGATTTTAGCCAATAGTAAATATTATCTCTTGTGTTGAATGAAGTAGTTAAATATCGAGTACAATATAGAACAAATAAACATTTTCGACATAAGAACGTAAAATTTTAAATGATGGCGTAACCACACAGTGTATGTGCATGTACCTCATAAAGTAAAAGTTCAATAAAAACTATTAATAGTATTTAATCTTCAATATATATATAACAGTTTATTGCTTATATGGCGTGAATAGAAATTGGAGTTTACAGAAGACTGAAAACTACAAAATGCGAATATCTTGGTATTAATTCTTACATAAAATTAAATGAGCTGAGACAAACCTTTACCCATGTGATAATTAAACTAAACAAACTTAATTTTAAACTAATTTTGGGCAGTCACAAATTAGGTGTATGTAGTTTTGCATGAAACGCATATGTCGAGTTTCGTAAATATATAACATAAATTTCAAGAGCGTGAACAAACAAGATATAACGTTATGTTTTTGAACTGGCCACATTTACGTCATCTAATATATAATATGAGTATTATTAAGGACCCTACCTTGCATATGTTAACTAAATGGGGAAGAAATAGGGTAAATACGGTTAAATTCATATTCAGACTATATGTCTCGGAAATCGTGTATGTTATGCATCCTGTTCTATCATAACACATAGTTATTGACGCATCTGTCGGTAGAATCCGTCGTTATTGGCTAATTGTCGATTAAACATGGCATTGTGTTTTCGGTGAGAAGACACCACCCTAATGACAAGCTGTTAGCTGTGTGCACTGGGACTACTCCATTGTTCAAACATGAGTCGCCGTTGTAGCAGCATCTCAAATAAATAAATAATAAAAATGGAATATGAGGCAGTAATGGCAGCATCAGCCGGACATTAGAGTACCTAATAGTGAGTTATTGTGTAATGTAATAATAATTATTATTATTAATTAGCGTCCACTTTTTGCTACTCTGGCTAATTGGAGAGGGTTATCTACAGAATAGCCTATAGTCTAATTCGGGTCAGTAGTAATATACTTTACCAAGTCTCATAAAATTCGGTTCAGCAGTTTGGGAGTAAAAAGTCCGTCACGCAGGGGCTGCGTAAACTAAGCAGATTTCCCACGTGAAAGTTTTACAATAGAGAAATCCACCTAATAACAGCTTGTAGTAGGAAGGGATCTCTAAACCTATTCACGAGGGACGAATAGCTTCTGGAAACGGCCACCAGAGCTCTCGGCGGAGAGTCCGGAACATGGCGGGGTTTCTGCGACCACACACAGAATACAAATGCAAATATCTCGGTTAATATTCAAGATACAGAATAAATGTATAGAACACTATTTATAGTAAATGTAATTTACAATAAGATTGATTCTATACAATGGTTTTTGATCCAACTTATAATAACGGAGATATTTCGATTTTTCAAAAATCCCCCCTCTAAACCCCCCTCCCACTGGTCCGATTTCAGCCATTAACGAACTCTTTAAATATGAAGTTTGGTAACGATCAAATAAAATTGCGACCGCTAGAGCGTTAAAAGACACACATATATATATATATATATATATATATATATATCTAGATATATATATATCTATATATATATATATATATATAGATATATATAATTTTGAATCGGACCTCATTTTCGTCATCTCCTGGGTAGGATCGGTGGACATTTGAGGAAATTTTTCAAAACTCGCGTCATGAGTACGACCTCAATAGCTGATTTCCCTTAAGGGAAATCTGCTAAAAAGGAACTAACAGATACCAAAGTCTAAAATTGCATATATAGTGTCTATAGCATCTGAAACCATATATATACTAGCTCAGATACCCGGCTTCGCCCGGGAATTCATTTGAGGCTGAATGGTGATGGTATTTTTTTGGGAAGGTTTTACTTTGCACAATATTTTGACATTTACCCGTCCCAGTGTTTAGGGTTAATACCCGTTGTTGGCATTTGTTAATAATAAAATTAATTTTTTATGTAAGTCTTCACTGTCCTCCAAATTGTCATATTTCCCGTGCATTATGCATAGACTTCAGTTATTAAGGACAAAATATTAACATAGATTTGAATTAATTTTTCCAGGTGAGGTTCCTCATAGTTCAAATTGGAATGAATTGTTGAGCATATCAATATTTCTACGCAAATTACTTGCTCCACACATTGTTCCTGGAGAAATGTATAAAACAAAAGTTAATCTAAATAACAAAGTAAATAACTTTTGTTATGTGCATGTTTGTCGAAAAACAAATAGACAATGAAATATCGCGAATTTTCATTTCAGGCCTCCCTTATAACCCCCACTCCCGTTCTAACCAAAAATTTTAATATAGCTTATAATCATGGAAGAATTAATGCTAATTGACATGACGCGTTTTTTTTATGTTCGGGTCAATCGTTAGCGCCCAATAAAATAGTTGACTCCCGCTTTAGTTTATAGTGTATAACTCGTTTATACATGTTTAAAAGACAAAAATGAATATGACAAAAGTTACTCTAAAGAACAAAATTAACAACTTTTGTTATGTTCATATTTGACGAAAAACCAATAGGAAATGAAATATCCCTATTTTTAATTTCAGGCTTCTCTTATTACCCCACTCCTGCCCCTCTCTAGAAATTTTGGTATGGCTTGTTATAATGAAAGCCTTAGTGCTAATACATATACCGAGTTCTATTTATTTCGGTTGGGTCTTTTGTTCCCAAATAAAATTGTTCACTTCCGCTAAAGGTTTTAGCGTATATCTCGTTTATAATTCGGTATACGAAAAAAGTGTATATAATAAAAGTTACTCTAAATAACAAATAAAACAACTTTTGTTATGTTCATATTTGCCGAAAAACCAATAGTAAACGAAATATCGCTATTTTTAATTTCAGCCCTCCCTTATAACCCCCAGTCCGTCACGCAGGGCTCTGCGTAAACTAAGCAGATTCCCCTAGGGAAGTTTAGTAATAGATAAATATACATACTGCTATCACAAAAACAGCGTTAATAAATTATATAATAATAAAAACGTAAAAAAGAAATGTTTCATCCAATTTCAATAACCTGCCGACAGGAAGCATTATGTTAGAAATGTAAACAAACGGGTCGGCCCGGCTCAAAACCGGAATGAAAAACAATTACTGAAATATGTCAGAAGATAACACATTATTTTATTGAGAACTATTTACTATATCTAGTACTGTAATTAATAATGAGTCAGAATAATTGTTATCTCAATCAATAAAATTTTAGTAGTCCAAAACTTTAAGATGGTGGGGGGGGGTCAGCCAGGGCATATTTGCATATATCTCGTATAATAAAGGTCTCTTGAATACAATTTTTGGTATTTAAACTTCCAATAATGTGATTTATTATGTAGCAGAGTATTGTTTACGTAACATGAGTAGAAGTGGCGGTTTTGCTGAAAACTGAAAAAATGCAAATATCTCGGTTAATATTCAAGATAGAGAATAAAACGTATAGAACAATGTTTATAGTAAATTTAATTTGCAATAAGATTGGTTATATACAATCTTTCGATCCGATGCATAATAACGGAGGATATTTCGAATTTTCGAAAATCCCCCCCTCCCCCCCTGGTTCCGATTTCAGCCATTAAACGAACTTGATCTGTTCTTTTTACATAAAACGGTTAAATATCGAGTTTGGTAACGTTTAAACAAAAATTGCGACCGCTAGAGCGGTAACAGACAAATATATAGATAGAGAGAAAGATATAGATAGATAGATATATATATATATATATAGATATATATACAGTTTTGAACGGACCTCATTTTCGTCATCTACTAGGTAGGATCGATGGACATTTGAAGAAAAATTTCGAAAATTCCGTCATGAGTACAACCTCAATAGCTGATTTCCCTTAAGGGAAATCTGCTAAAATGCATTTATGGTGTCTATGACATGTGAAACGAAAAGTTATTCGTCAAATGTCGCGAAAAAAATCAATGTACAGACAGATAGTTACTATTTCTTAATTAATATATATCTCTTTATATATATATATATATATATATATATATATATATATATATTTGTCTATTACTGCTCTAGTGGTTACATTTTTGGTTTAATCGTTACCAAAGTCGATATGTGCTTAAGCGTTTCATAGAAAAACAAAGACCAAATTCATTAACTGCTGAAATCGGACCAGGGGTGGTCTAGAGGTGGGATTTCGAAATATCTTCGTTGTATACAATATCTTCGGATCGAAAAATATAGATATAGAAAGTTCTATGGACTGTAATATACATTTTTTCTCTATCTTCAATATTAACCGAGATATTTGTATTTTTTAAATCTTTCGCGCAGTTTAAACCCTGTTCTGTCTTACCAGGCAGGGATTGGCGTTATATAATGGTGTCATTGTAATTGAGATCTTGAAATGATACAGTTGCATATTGTGGTTTGTTAGTGGAAAAAGTAATTAGTTCAATGTTATCGTTAAAATAAATCGGGGGTAGACGTAGTACGTTATATTTTATTTTTTTTTTTTTTTTAATTTTTTAAAAAAACGACGTTAATTGTTCGTTTATTTAATTTTGCAGTCGGAAAGTACACTAAATAATCAACATTTATTTATTACGTAACAATATATATTGGCGGAACAAACCCACTGGCATACAGTTATTTTGGACACTCTAATACAACGGGATCTAACAAGATTTTAGGTGAAAGGTGGAAATGATACAACTTGAAAAATACACGGATGAATACAAAGGACACTGCTCGTAAGCCAGATGAATTGTAGTGTATGAAGCGTAGAGAAGTGGTTTATGATGACCCTCTGACCATCCATAAAACATGGTTCCACTCACCGACTATGGCCTTTTCGATGCAACTTGTAGCGGATCGCGTTAGTAGAGGGCCTCGACTCGCTTTAATTAGAACGGGTAGTACGTGTTCATGGCGCTCAACAACACTTCAGCCGTATTGCTGTAATGCGCCAACAATCTTTCGGATTTATCCCGAGGGTTCGTAAGGGTTACTGACATTGGACAAGGTTCGTAACCAACAAGGTGAGTTAGTTAACGACGAGAAAAAGTCCGTCATGCAGGGTCTGCGTTAACTATGTTACCCATTTGCATTTATCTCAAAACGTAAAAGTTCAATGAGAACAATATTTGGTATTGAGGATTTAAATAGTGGTATTCACAATACAACAACTTATTTTTAATATGACATGAGTAGGAGTGGGGGTTTACTGAAGGCCGAAAACTTAAAAATGTAAATGTCTCGGTTAATAATCAAGATAATGAAAATAAATAAATAACAACATTTATCATCACATTTGCGATAAGATTGATTTTATACAAATTTTTGATCCAACGCATAATTACATAGATATTTCGATTTTTCGAAATCCGCCCTTTAACCTCCCCCCCCCCTCCACCTGTCCGATTTTCTCCGTTTACGAATTTGACCTTTATTTTTACATAAAATGTTTAAATACCGAGTTTGGTAGCGATCAGAAAAAAATTGCGACCGCTAGATCGTTAATAGATATATATGAACTAACCTTATTTTCGTCATCTCCTATTTTTATAGGATAATTTTATGAAAATCCCATCATGAGTACATCAATAACTACTAAAATATTCCACAAGCAGTAGCTGCGTATACAAATCATATTTCCTACGTGCTGGAACGACACAATTTAGTCGGGGTTTACTCAAGGCTGAAAACTAAAAAAATGCAAATATTTTTGTTAATGCTCAAGATACAAAACACAAATGCAAGTACGACCTTTATAGGAAATCAAATATGCAATAAGGTTGATTCTATAGTATATCGTTTTTCGATGCAACACATAACGGAGAGCATTTTCGAAATTCCCACTCCCACTTAACAGATTTCAGCCATTTACTTGATCATTAGTTTTGCATGACATGCTTATATATCGAGGGAGGAAACAATAAGATAAAAAGTGTGTATTTATAGATTTTGAATGGACTTTTTTCCACATGGGAATAATTCAAAAATGGGCTTTTGAGAACAATCTCATTAGCTGATTTCTCTTAAGTGAAATCTGTGTATCCATAAGTCTGGAATATTATGAAGCTCAACATTTTATGGTCAACAGATTTTAGACGATTTGCCTTAAGTGAAATCAACTATTGAGGTAGTACTCCTGACGCGATTTTCTGATAAATGTGCTCAAATGTCCATCGATATTACCTAAGAGATGACAAAAATAAGGTCCGTTTAAAATTTTATATCTGTCTGTCTATACAGGGTGTCCCAAAAGTCCCCCCCCCCTTAAAATCGCCAATTGCCTTTGTAAAAGGCTGATACTTGATGTACAAAAATTGAGACCTTCTCCCGCGACCATAACTTTGGAATTTTCTATAAAATGCCATACTTTTTATGACGGAATCTTGTAGATACTCAAATTCTAAAACGAGTTTATATCGGTGTATTTTCCGAATGCGCTGCAAATCTTTAATTCAGAAAGGACAGATTTTATTGAAAAATCATGTTTGAAACAAGTTCACAGGAAAAGGAATAGATTCTGAACTTAAAAAAAAAAAATAAATAATCCAAAATATGTTAACTTCAAAGAAAATTAACATAACAAAGAAACGTTTTTAGAATTAATTTATTTTAAACTAACTGCCGAGTAATATATTTGTATGAAATGTGACTGCAGGTTGACAGATTTCCTTCCCACTTCTCAATCACTACTCGATCAGCAATAAGAGAAATCTTTCCGGAATTCAGTATTTGTCACAGCTTACACATTGTGTGGCCACACTGATCACCCGATCTGACAGAAATGGATTAGAATTATTTTCTATGGGCGAGGGTCAAAGGCATCTCTCATGAAAAATAAAATAGCATTGGGGATAAATTCAATTTCAGTAGCAGACATACACAGTGCCGAAATGGATTTCAGATATAGCCTTTTGGTCTTAATCTCTATTTGTTAACCAAGAGTCATGATTTCTATGTCATCTGCAGAGTAAGAATTATGTTACGACGAACTCATTAAGTAAAAGTCCGTCACGCAGGGGCTGCGTAAACTAAGCAGACTTCCCACGTGAAGTTTTACAGTAGAGAAATCTGCCCAATAACAACTGTAGTAGTAAGGGATCTCTAAACTTATTCACGAGGGACGAACAGTTACGGAAACGGCCACCAGAGCTCTCGGCGGAAACTACCGAACATAGCCGACTCCTGCCGACCACACACAGAATACAAATGCAAATATCTCGGTTAATATAGAGAATAAATGGATAAAACAATCTTTATTGTAAATTTAATTTGCAATAAGATCGATTCTATTCAATGTTAAGATCCGACGCATAATAACGGAGATATTTCGAATTTTCAAAAATCCCCCCTCTAAACCCCCCTCCCACTGGTCCGATTTCAGCCATTAACGAACTTGATCTTTCTTTTTACATAAAACGCTTAAATATGAAGTTTGGTAACGATAAAAAAAAAATTGCGACCGCTAGAGCGTTAACAGACAAATATATATATATAATTTTGAACGGACCTCATTTTCGTCATCTCCTGGGTAGGACCGATGGACATGCTAATTAAAACCGTTAGTCCCATCCTTGCTAGAAAAGTAACGTAATCTGTAGATAACCCGTCCCAATTAGCCCTTATTTTCTCAAAGCGGACTTGAATAAATAACACTATTTGGTTAAAACACCTGCCTTTAATATCTCATGGTAACCCTAGAATGGCGAGTTCAATTCCCGCCTGGGCAGAGGAATTTATTTAGTGATGGAATTTATTAAATAAAATCCTTAGTCGCACCCTGGCTAGAAAATGGTGGTAACCTGTACATTACTCGTCCCAATTAGCATTTCAAAAAGTGGTCGTTAATAAATAATAATATAATTAATGAAATATACTCGAAGGGAACTGAATAAGAATTTATTTTTTAACAGCACAAACAAAATTGTCTTTGAAATCACAACCATAAAGCCAAAACTAAAGTTTTCTTTTATTATATAAACTGCAGTGCAATACTCTTAGCTAAGATAAAACGCTTAAAAGCGGATTTGTACAAGTTGTTGAAGACAATAGACCGGTCTTAGCGACTACGTTCCTAGGAGTGGAATGTTTTAAAGGAACTATGCCAGCTGGCTTTAGGATCTTGAGGAATCTCAGCGAGGATAGCTCTAGAGACTTTCAGAGAAATCTATTCTCTAGAAAGAATTCGAACTCTTATCCTCTGCCTTCTATTGACTTATAAATACTTCTTTACTTATTAATCCACATTCTATAAGGAGTGCCAAATCCTAAAGGGCGGGACGCAGGAGCTGCGTAAAATAACTAGTTTCTCTAGTGGCCTCTCTCTCTCTCTCTCTCTCTCTCTCTCTCTCTCTCTCTCTCTCTCTCTCTCTCCCTCTCTCCCTCTCTCCTCGTCTCCCTCTCTCCTCTCTCGCCCTCTCCCTCTCTCCCTCTTCTCCCTCTCTCCCTCTCTCCCTCCTCTCCCACTCCCTCTCTCCCTCTCTCCCTCTCTCCCTTCTTCCCTCTCTCCCTCTCTCCTCTCTCCCTCCTCTCACAGCCTCTCTTCCCTCTCTCCCTCTCTTCCCTCTCTCACTCTCTCACCTCTCTCCCCCCCCCCCCCCCCCCTCTCCACCCTCTCTCCCTCTCTTCCTCTCTCCCTCTCTTCCCTCTTCCCTCTTCCCTCTCCTTTCCTCTACTCCCTCCCCCTCTCCTCTCCCCTCTCCCTCTACCCCTCTCCCCTCCTCTATCCCTCCCCTCTCCCCTCTCCCTCTCCCTCTCCCTCTCCCTCTCCTCTCCCTCTCCCTCACCTCTCTCACTCTCACCTTCTCTTCTCTCACTCTCGACAGACTTGTTTCACACTCTCTCTCTCTCTCCTCTCTCTCTCTTTCTCTCTCTCTCTCTCTCTCTCTCCCTCTCACTTTCTCTCTCTCTCTCTCCTCGTCTCTCTCTCTCTCTCTCTCTATCCCGTCTCTCTCTCTCCTCTCTCTCTCTCTCTCTCTCTCTCTCTCGTCTCTCTCTCCTCTCTCTCACGTCTCATCTCTCGTCTCTCTCTCTCTCTCTCTCCCTCTCTCCTTTTCTCATTCTCTCCTCTCCTCGACTCTCCTTCTCTCTCTCTCACTCCTACGTCTCTCTCTCTCTCCCTCCTCTCTCCTCTCTCTCTCTCTCTCGTCTCTCTCTCTCTCTCTCGTCTCTCTCTCTCTCTCTCTCTCTCTCTCCCTCTCTCTCTCTCTCCTCTCTGAGTCTCTCTCTGCGTCTCCTCTCTCTCTCTCCCTCCCTCTCCCTTTCTCTCTCTCCTCTCTCCCCATCTCCACTCTCTCTCTCTCTCTCTCTCACTCACTCTCTCTCTCTCGTCTCTCTCTCTCTCGTCTTCATCTCCTCTCTCCTCTCTCCAATTCTCCTCTCTCTCTCTCTCCTCTCTCTCTCCCCCCCTCCTCTCTCTTTCTCGGTCTCTCTCCCTGTCTCTCTCTCTCTCTCTCTCTCTCTCTCTCTCTCTCTCTCTCTCTCTCTCTCTCTTTCACACACACACACCTCTCATAGACATTTCTGCAAATGTACTCGAATATACATATATGAAAACTCGCTATAAACGATCCAAACTAAAATTCATAAAACACTTCCAATAACTGGCTGTAAACATAAAACATCCCGCACAAAGGAGCTGTATAAACTTAGTATATTTCCCATTGGAACTTAGAATACTTGAATGAAACACCGTTAGTCTCGGTAGAATTTTTTCCCCACTTTATTTTTAACTCATCCTTATTTCTAACATTGTGTGTAGTTTGTGTGATGCTATCGTTAAATTAGAGCGGATGGTGGAAGCTATTTTTCAAAAATCACACCAAGAGGACAACCTCAATAGCAGATTTCCCTTGAGACAAATCCGCTAGAAGTGATAAAATAAATCTGAACTAGGAAACTGCTTGTAATGCTCGTTGGATTTTCATAAGTGTGGAAGCCTTCAGTTCTGTAATGAGGGCAGGTTAGTTTCAAAAGACCCTCTCCAAGTAAACTCCAGTCACCTCGTTGACTTTCAATTGCGATTTAAAAAAAAACAACAAAAAAAATACTATTCTAGGTCTGACTTCATCAACCTGTAACCAGATTTATACTGATGGTTGTATAAATCTATCTTATTATGTATCTTGTATCATACATAATCGCTTGCTCTCTACAACCCAATTCTATGGGGAAACCCAACGTTTTGTAAACAATAATCAAAAAGTTATCATTGTCACCTCCTGCCAATCAAGCAAGGACAGAATGATAAATAACAACACCAATGAAAAATGCCCGTCACACTAAGCAGAGTTTCCATGTGAATTTTTACAATAGATAAATCTACATCAGGTTAATCGGAATAGTTATTTATTATACAAGTGTCGAAAGTAGATCATTTTACAACTCGAGTGAAACGTTTACCCACACGAGCGAAGCGAGTGAGGTAATTTCACGAGAGTTGTAAATTCTACTTTCGTCACGAGTGTAATATTAAATTTTTTCTGTCATCGTGTAATACATGAACAGATCTAACCAAAATATGAACAAAATTAGGATGTTGTGAAGATTATGGTATGTTGTTGGTAGGTTATAAGCATGGTTGTGGAAGGTTATAAGCATAGTTATAAAACAACTAGCGATGATTGTGAAGTAGTGCAGTTATAAACAAGTGCAGGTTATAAACAAGGATGGTAATTATTAATTATAATTTAAAATTTTAAAAATATATTGATTATTTCCACCAATAATTCATTCACATTTCAATTTATTTTGTTAAAATAAATTCTTACAATGTTAAGCGAAAAACATTTAAAAGCATTTAATTTCCAACTTCAAATTTATTTGTCTACAATTTATACTTATTACTAATTAAGAAGGCAATTCACTTTCTTCACTCTATTGCAAAATGTTTCACTTTCTTCACTCATTTCAGTTTAGTAATGTTACCATTATTCAACGATTACAGAAAAAACTTTTTTATGGCTCCTCAAAATTTAATAAATTGTGAGGAGCCATAAAAAAGTGTTTCTGGTTAACCTGATTCATGAGCCTCACCACCAGCTAAAAATAATTATGATAAATATACGTACATGTTACAACACCACCATGAATAATAAGTGAACAAATACAAACGAAATGAACAATCTATCAGTCTATGTACATTTTGATAACCCCCTGTTCAATTTAAAATTGAAGCGGCAATAAACTATACCAGCCCCATCTGTTGTCAACTAGACCAACCAAGGATCCCCCCCCCACCTTGAAGAGTAGCTCGACCTCTGATAGCGCCTACCTTGTGAAATTCACAATCTGAGAGGGCATCCTTAAGGGTTTCAAAGGGCGAGACGAGGCTGGTGACACCGTACGCGTGAAGTAGGACAGGAGGGGAGAGAGTATGAGCCTCCCATGGTGGCAGCAGCAGTTGTAGCTTTTTTTCGCACCCATTCTATAGAACTTCCAGCATGAGTGATTATAAGAAGGAGCACCAGGGGGAGAACAGGATGGAGGGAGAAGGGAGAACTCCCATATCAGCATCCCCAGGACAGAGTATCACCTATCACACAGTACCCTTGAAGTAATGTACATGAACTAGCACCTCACTAACACATATATGCCCTGCAATAGCCCATCCTACCATATCTTGTAATTATCCAATATACTAGGCCGAAGGGCTTGTAAATACACCCCAAAAAAGAAAGTCTCTGAATTGTAAACAAACCCCCCCCCCCATTCTTTAGTTCTTGGACTACTAAAATGTGAGTTATTATAATATAAATTATTCTTACAATTCAGAAGCCGTTTCAGTTGGGGATTTATTTTAATTAACTGAAAGATTTCTCATTACCGTTTGTATTTAATCACGGTGGTGTTGTGTTACTTGTTTGCAGATTTCTCTATTGTAAAACTTCACATGGGAAATCTGCTTAGTTTACGCAGCCCCTGCGTGACGGACTTTTATCATATTATTTCATTTATTGATTTTTATATTCTGTTTAATTCATTTTAATTAATCTAGATTGTATTTTCTCCGCCCCATGTCTTAAATCATATGTTAACAATTTTAAGAAATATAAGAATAGCAAGGAAATCAATATGAGTGCCACAGTGCTTTAACTAGAACAAATATACTGGCCCTTTTCCAGGGTTAGTGTAGAAGGTGGAATGGTAAAACCATTTATCAAGAAATGCTCCCATAGTTTAATATATAACTGATCATTCATAAACATTAACAAATCGTAAAGTTGAACTATATTTGTAATTTCTATATAAAATTATGAGTACATTGCCCACCGAGTGTGCACAAGAGGCCCACTTCATATGAAAGGTGTTTACACTGTGTTGACAGCTGTCATTCCAGCTCAAATGACAGCCGATAGTTCAAGTGTCCCAAACAGAACTTCTGTGACAAGTAATTTTCTCTCTATTATTTTAAACGCTCGAATATTTTTCTGTATAGTTATAGATAACATTTGCCCAAGTACTCCAGAATGAAAAGGACAACTAAATAATTAATACAAATAGCTCTAGAGGAAAGTAGAGAAAATAAAAATGTATCCTTTTTTTCAAACCAATTTTATACCAGTGTTGTTAAACCACTGTAGCACTAGGAATTTCTTTGTAAGATATTAAGCGAGTTATTTGTACTTGTTTGTTGTCAACCTTCTGTAAACCCTCCAGTCCCCTCCGTGCCAATGGTTTTTTTTTACATAGAAATAGAGAATATGAGGTGAGATGATATCACAAGTTAGTTTTACTAGCACGTGAGAAATGTGCATAGATTACGCAGCACTTGCTTGATATACGTTTAGCAGATTTCCCTCAGGGGAAATCAGCTATTGAGGTCGTATTCATGACTCAATTTTCGAAATTGTTCTTCAAATGTCCATTGATCCTATCTAAGATGTATATAAATATATATATATATATATATATATATATATATATGTGTGTGTGTGTGTGTGTGTGTGTGTGTGTGTGTGTATAGCAAGCACTGCACGTGGAATATAAGTTTTGTCTCCTTCCAGTTTAACTATTTATAGTTTTTCTTTTAATTTTGTCTCTCTTTTTTTGTTTTGGCTTTTCCTCATGTTGAAAATATACTAACAATTTATATTTCGTTTTGTCCATTCTATTTATTTAGCACATTTGTAAAACTTAGCTTTGTAAAAATTTGAATATTTATTTAATTTTGTAATATTATATTCAAACATGTTAAAAGATGAATCGCCATTGTAGCGGCATCTCAACTAAATAATAATATGTAGGTGATAATGAAAATGAGGTCCGTTCAAAACTGTATATATCTATATCTATATATATTTGTCTGTTACCCCTCTAGCGGTCGCAATTTTTGTTTGATCGTTCGTTACCAAACTCGATATTTAGTCGTTTTATGTAAAAAGAAAGATCAAGTTCGTTAACGGCTGAAATCGAACAAGAGGGAGTGGTGTGGTTAGCAGGGGGAATTTCAAAAATTCGAAATATCTCTACGTCAGATCGAAAAATTGTATAAAAATAATCTTATTGCAAATTAAATTTTCTATAAATATTGTACTATACATATATTATGTATAATGACTACTAGTGCCATATTAATAATGGGCCGTTATATCATAAACCATTTAATTACAAAGTTAAATACCAAATATTGTTTTTATCAAAGCAAATCCCCCGACCCACTTTTAAGTTCTTGGACTTCTAACATTTGAGTGATTGAGATAAAAATTATTCTGATTCATTGTAAATTAAAGCACTAGCTATAGAAAATAGTTTTCAATAAAATAAATGTTATATTCTGATATAATTCAGTAATTGTTTTTCTTTCCGGTGAGAGGTTAGCAGACATGTTTGTTTACATTTATGACGCTTCCCGTCGTTTGGGGATAGATTTCTTATTACCGCTTGTACATATTCACTTAATATTCACGGTTGTGCTGTGTTACCAGTATGTAGATTTCTCTATTCTTAAACTTCACGTGGGAAATCTGCTTAGTTTACGCAGCCCCTATGTGACTTACTTTTTATGTAGGGTGAGATAAGATTATTATTTATTTGAGATGCCGCTACTATGGCGATTCATCTTTTAACATGTTTGAATATTATTTTACAAAATTAAATAAATATTAAAATTTTTACACAGCTAACTTTTCCAAATGTATAAAATAAATAGAATGGACAAAACAAAACTATATATAAATTGTTAGTATATTTACAACATGCGGAAAAATACATAATAAAAATAAAACAACAAAGAAAAAAAAAGATAAATAAAAATAAAAGAAAAACTATAAATATTTAAACTGGAAGGAGGCAAAACTTATGATCCACAGTGCTTGCTATATATAACTTTCATAATTGTAGATAATAGGTTTTATATTTCATCAAATAATCCATTATTTCTTAAATACTTAAAAACATCATCTGTAAATTGGCTACTGTCGGCCAGTAGTTCGCATACATTTGTGGTCCATGGGTACGTTTTAACTTGTGTGGAGTCAGTCAGTATGTGTTTTACAGTCAGCGTTCTACTGCAGTAGCGACATATAGGTTCATCTTGCCTGCTCATTAGATAATATCTAATGAGCAGGCATATTATGAATGCGTTAGTCTAGTGTGTCCTGTGCGTAGGCGTGTAAGTACAATTTCTTCTCTTCTAGAGTGTCTATTACTCTAAGTCCAGTTGAGCGTGTTTGAGATAAGATTAGTAGTATATCATACGAGGACGTGGAAAATCTGCTTTTTTAGCACTTGCGTGACGGACTTTATAACGCTCTGTTTGCTTTAACGAACTTTCACTTTTAGAGGCAGTTACCGCGGAGAGTAGTTTACTAAATTCCGTTTTTGATTTTTTTTTTTTTTCTGTTACCATCAAATTGGAGTTGGATAAGTGATTGGTTACTCAACTTGCGCCGGGCTAGTGGAAGGAGTTGAAAAGTACTTAAGCTAATTGAAATAGAGAGTTTGCCATGGAGAAGAGAATGGAAGTTTGGATAACATGGAGTGTATTTTGGAATAATTGGTAGCTAATGGAGCATGAGGGGAGGCAGTTTGAGGTTTTGCTCGCTGCGCCAATAAATAGCCTGTCCAATAAATAGGCAGTCCAATATCAACCCAGGCAGGCAACCTTACAGCAGACCACATTATAAACACAGTTCAGCCAACACAAATTTAATACTAACTATGGAATTTACTCATAACCGTCCCCTTTCAGTCAGTTTAATTCGCGTTATGAAACAGAGTTAATCTACTAAAGCAATGGAATATAGAATTTGATCAATAACGGAGGGAACAACAAACACACACACACACACACACACATTAATTACCAGATTTCCCTTAAGATGAATCAGATATTGAGGTTCAAATAATGAAGCGATATTTAATAAGGAATTTCTCAAAGGTCCAACGATGTGTGTGTGTGTGTGTATATACACACACACACACTTGTCTATTATCGGGGGGAACATGAAGTTCCGTTTTACATATAGAATTCTATTACAATAAGAATAAAAAAATGGGGGTGCTCACAGACATACAAACATAAGTGAAAAACATACAAATGCACTAACAAAAGTTTATAAATACTTTCTTCTTGAGGGAAATCAGCAATTGAGGTTGTACTCATGACGCGATTTTAGAACAATTTCCTCAAATGTCCATCGATCCTACTTAGGGGAGATGACGAAAATGAGGTACGTTCAAAATTGTATAGATATTGTTACGCTTTATAACAAAAATCAGTAATAAGCGTTGTTTATAAGGTTTCTTTTGGATTGCAAAATTAAACACAGACAAGCTTCACAGTTTTTATCACATTTAACAAGCTCTACACACTTGGTTAATTATTCTTAATTACTACTCACAGTATGGACTGATAGCTTCACAGTTCTTCAGATTACACAGTCCAATAATCCACCCACGATCACTGAAGTTCACAGAAAACACGGCACTGAACTGTCCTTAATTTCGCGAATATTTGCGATTAACGTGTTTCACAGCTCATGTCACCTAACTCCAGAAACACGGCACTATACTGTTCTTTACAGAGTCACGGCACAACACACTGTTCTTCACATAATACATTTTACCACACTGCACTAAGTCGCACTGTAGCACTGAACGCACTGATAATCACTTGAAGACAGCTGAGTACAAACTAAACTGTCGGGCGAGTTATACGTGCTTATATAGAGGAGCGGCAACATCAAAGGACGCTGTCTCGAAGGTACTGGACTCTTTAGTCTGGAACAATCCAGGCTCCAGGCGCCAACAGTCCTTCCTTTCTCGGTTCCTTTTATATCCTTCGTACTTCCCAATTACTTGACTTTATCTGTTTAATTTTTCATGTATTTGATTTTCGCAACAATTTATATATATATATATATATATATATATATATATATATATATATGTTAACGTTCTAGCGGTCGCAATGTTAGTTTGATCGATGTAACTTCGATATTTAATTGATAAATGTAAAAAGGAAGGTCATGTTCGTTAATGGCAGAAATCGGGCCAGTGAAATGGACGGTATAATTCCAAAAATTATAAATTCTTATAACAAATTTTATAATAAATCCGTTATAAATGTCTCCTTTATAAATGTCTCCTTTATAATACGACAGATTGAAAAGTTGTATTGAACCAATCTTATTGCAAATTAAATGTAATGTAGACATTCTTCTTTAAATTTAATCTTTATTGAGCGTATTAACGGAGATATTTGCATTTTTTAGTTTTCGCTCTTCAGCAAACTCCCCCTTTCTACAGAATAGACCGTTAACTCAAGCAGTCGTAATTATTGTTCAATCGTTACAAATCTCGATATATAAGCATTTCATGCAAAACTAAATATCAGGTTCGTTAAAGGGTGAAATCGGACCAGAGGGAGCACGGGTTTAGTGGGGGAGAATTTTAAAAATTCGAAATTTCTCCCTTATTATACGTCAGATCGAAAAAGTGGATATAACTAATCTTATTGAAAATGTAACTGTCTATAAATGTTGACACATACATATTTTTGCTAAGGTTAATAATTAGCGAGATATTTGGAATTTTTAGTTTTCAGCCTTCAGATACCCTCTCCCCTCTTCGACTCGTCGATTTCATTCTTAGAAATAGAGAATAGGGAGGAGTGAGGTGAGATCAAAAATGTCCTAAAACCCGCCCGGGAGAAATCTGCTTACCCTACGCAGCCCCTGCTTGACGGACTTTATCACCATCTGTTAGATACCCATTTTTAGCAGATTTCCCTTGAGGGAAATCAGGTATTGAGGTTGTACTCATCGCGGAATTTTCTTCAAATGTCCATGGATCCTACCTAGTAGATGACGAAAATGAAAGCCGTTCAAAACAGTATATATATAAATATATATATATTTATATATATATATATATATATATATATCAATTATCTATATATTTGTCTGTTACGGCTCTAGGGGTGGCAATTTTTGTTAAATCGGTACCAAACTCGATATTTAAAGGTTATATGTAAAACTAAAGATCAAGTTCGTTAATGGCTAAAATCGGGACCAGTGGGGAGGGGGGGGGGTTTTAGAGGGAGGATGATTTTTCGAAAATTCGAAATATCTCCGTTACTATGCGTCGGATCGAAAAATTGTACAGAATCAATCTTATTACAAATTAAATTTACAATAAATATTTATATATGCATTTATTCTCTATCTTGAATATTAACCGAGATATTTGCATTTTTATTAAATCTGGGCGGCTAACGGACGGGTGACTTTCCCGCCAAAAGCTAGTTCGGCCGTTTCCTTACCTTCTCGACTCTCGTGAAATTTCTCTATTTTAAAACTTCACGTGGGGAATCTGCTTAATTTACTCAGCGCCTGCGTGACGGACTTTTTGAAAATTGCATTATAAGACACCCTCAAAATCATCCCCTAAATGAAACCGTAAGATATATGGATGACATCATCTGTGCTTATATGACATCTAGTGGGGTTATCAATGTTATTTTCCTACTCTTGAGAATTTTGTTTAGATAGCTACGATGATATAAATGCTATTAATTTATTAACCACAATTTCGTTATAGATCGGCTAATTGGGACGGGTTATCTATAGGCTATCAATCTTTTCTAGCCAGAGAAAGGCAAAATGTGTTCGCCACTAGAAGAATTCCCATTACCCAAGTGAGATCCAAATTCGCCGCTCTAGGCTTACCATTCAAGACCAACCTTACCTTTAACTAACATGGCTAATCTGAGCTATTAAGAAAGTATAAGAATGTTTTTTTTGTATGAAATAGTTATTCTATCCCTAAATTGCCTGTTGTATTATAGCGTTGGACCCTAAAGATGGTGGAAACGATCTGCTCATTATTTTGAAATTTGCCCACGAAAAATACTCCAAATTGAATTAGAAGGTGAGACCAACCGCCCTCTTATCTGACCTGTAAGGTAACGATTGTTTGGCGTGACAACTCCTCAATATTCTCAGGAATGTTAGCCTAATCTTCAAACATCTAACCACAATCTCTGTAATAGATTGTGTTCTTAATATTTACTGTTTTCCCACGGACAATGTCGGTTATTTTTAAGTAACAGTATAAGTCATATCTTTGCTTTAATATTAGCAATTGGCTAAATTTTTACGTTCAGAATACTTTGAAAGTTTATCTCATTGCTCATTCTTTTCAGGCCTTAGTAAACCACACTTTCAGTAATTACATCTTAATATTAAGCCTATATATCATTACATGTCTTTTATACCAAATATTGTTTTCATTTAACTTATACAATGTTAGGTATATTTGAGTACATGCTTCATTGGCACATATCATATTACATGCATGGTCATGTTTAAATAAATTGAGTTTTACAATTTAATGAATTATTTTTTAAAATGAAATATGATAAATTAAAATAAAATTGTGAAATAAGCGAAATAATTACAGACAAAATTAATAAATGAAATTGGAAATCAAATTAAATAAATTTAAGCTAAACCGATGTTACTGTTTAACTCTTTAATTTGACAGTAAATATATTGAGTTATAATTCTCATTCCTCATAATTAACCTTAAATTCTAATGTATTATTGCTGAATACATATCTACACTTTTGATAAACTTAAAGAGTTCTTTATTATATTGATTAAATAATATAAGGGGTGGTTCTGGCCTCCTTTTAAAATAATGTTCATTACTAAATTTGACCTATTTATATTAAATTCTTAGCAGTCATAGAGTATATGTAAAAAAGTTTATTGTGACGCAAGTACATTTGTCATTGCCTTGAATTTTAAATCTTGCTAAATAATGCCCTGTCTGTCCATTTTCCGTTAGAAATTGTGTGCATTTGTGATGGCGAATCTTAATTGAAGGGTTTTGTATGATAATTGAAAGTATGCATTGATTTATTATTAATGATAACATTTCTTTTGTCTGCCCCATTTATGTTCTGTGTTTGTATTAAGTCGTTTTAAGCAGTATTCCCTTAAGGGAAATCAGCTATTGAGGTCGTACTCATGACGCGATTTTCTATTTATATATTTGTTAGTTAACCCCTCGTAGCGGTCTTTATTTTTCTTTGATTATTATCAAACTCGACATTTAATCCTATTATGTAAAAAGAAAGATCAAGTTCGTTAATGGCTGATATCGACAAGTGGGAGGGGGTTCAAAGGGGGAATTTCTAAAATTTATTTATTTATTTTGGAGCTATAACCGTTACGATGTGCATGTTGCTCTGAGGAAAAAAAATTATAAAATTAAAAAATAAAAAAAAAAAACGAAACGAACAAATTAATTTAATCGAACATAAAACAACATAACAGAATAACATGAAAAATAGAAAAATAACACGAAACAGAAATGGAAACAACAGAAAACAGACAAACAGAACTGATACAAAACGACCTGGAATGGACGACACGAATGGAAACAACAAAACACAATCAAAAACAAAATGGAAACAAAACCAGAAATGGAACACAAAACAAAATATAAAAACAAAAACAAAAACAAAATACAGAAATGGCAAAATGGAACAAAAAAAAAAAAAGAACACAAACACAGAAATAGACAAAAACAGAAACAAAAAACACAAAACCAAAAGGGAACGCAAAGAATACTTAAAAATTTAAAACTTCTTTTTCTCTAACCGTAAAGTGCATAGAATCAATCTTATTGCAAATTAAATTTGCTGTAAATATTGTTATATACATTTATTCTCTATCTTGAATATTAATCGAGATATTTGCATTTTTCAGTTTTCAGCCTTCAGCAAAGCCCCACTTCTACTCATTATACATAAACAATACCCTGTTATGTAATAAACCACAATATTAGAAGCTTAAATACCAGATATTGTTTTCAAGATACCTTTATCTTACGAGATACATGCAAATATGTCTAGTGAATCCCCCGCCCCCCCCCCCAATTTAAGTTCTTGGATTTTGAATTTGATTGATTGAGATCAAAATTAGTTTTTTTTTTATTAGTGTTGCAACTAAGGCTAATTGGGACGGGTTATCTACAGGTTACGACCCTTTTCTAACCAGGGTGGAACTTAAGATTTTATTTAATGAATTTCGTCACTAAATAAATTCCATTGCCCAGGCGGGAATCGAACTCTGAAAATTATTCTGATTCATTATAAATTACAGTACTAGATATAGTAAATAGTTTTTAATAAAATTAGTACGTTATATTATGATATATTTCAGTAATTGTTTTTCTTTCTGGTTAGAAGTTGTCACACCCGTTTGTTTAGGTTTGAGGTGCTTCCCGTCGGGAGGTTTCTTATTATCATTTGTATTTATTCACAAAAAAATAGTGTACTATCTTTAGCTTCTTCCTTTGCAAACGTGTCTGACTCTTCGTCTCCAATATTTCCTGAATGGGCTTTTACCCAGTATATGTGTGTGTGTGTAGATTTACACTGTTGCCATGAGGCACTCTTAAAAACTAAATATACCGGGCATGAACGAACACGCCAATTAACTACTAAGATGAAGACAATGTTTACTTACAACCACTATATACATGTAATGTTTCATTGATGGCGATTCAATAAATACGAATACAGAATCAAGTGTTCACCTGTACGATAAGATATGAACAAGGCTGACGTTACGAGATACACATTTGTGATTGTCTCCAGGAACAGAATATATATTGCCCTGGTGAATTGCGCTACCCACTTACCTTGGTATTATTGTTCGATTTCCTTTCTTATTTCCAATATCTTCTACTGTTTGATTTTGTTGGTTTGAATGTTGAGATTCCATTTAGTGGGCCAGCGTTCAACCTTTTAAATAATTAACTTAACATGGATAACATAGATTTGAATTATTAGGTATAAAATATTACAATAGATTTGAGTTAATTTATGCAGGTGAGGTACCTGGTAGTTTATATTGGAAAACATTGTTGAGCATATCAATATTTCTATGCAAATTACTTGATTCATACTTCGTAATACGAAAAAATGTTTAAAATAGAAGTTACTTTTAAAAACAAAACAAAAAAATTGTTATGTGCAAGTTTGCCTTAAAATAAATAGGAAATCAAATATCGCAAATTTTTATTTCAGGCCTTTCTTATAACCCCCACTCCCGTTCGAACCTAAAAATTTTAATATAGCTTATGATCATGGAAGAATTAATGCTAATTTACATATCGAGTTTTGTTATGTCCGGTTCAATCGTTAGTGCCCTATAAAATTATTCGCTCCAGCTTTAGCTTTTAGTGTAGGTATATCTCGTTTATGCTTTGTTGTAATAAAAAGTGAAAATAACAAAAGTTGCTCTAAATAACGAAATAATTTTTTTTTTGTCATGTGCATATGTGCCGAAAGACCAATACGAATCGTATTATCACTAATTTATTTTCTGGCCTCCCTGACAACCCCCACACCCGCTTGTCCCTAGAAATGTTGGTACAGCTTATTATCATGGTTTGTTAAAGATATTAGCATTTTTTAGTTGCCTGCATTTAGTAAACCCCCCACTCCTACTGATGTCAATAACAATAAGCTGTTATATTATGAAGCACATTATTTGAAGTCAAAATACCAAATATTGTTCTCTTAGAACTTTTATGTTTTGAAATAAATGCAGATACGTGATGCACTTGGGAAATCAGCCTAGTTAACGCAACCCCTGCATGACAGACGTTTTTTAGTACAAGATTGATAATGGAGCTTTCTACCTTTAATTTTGTGACTCTCGGATTTTCCTTGGCTTCGTGAAACCAAGAAGGAAGTTTGGTTGGCACTAGTTATTCTTTGGTCAATTTCAGTAAACTGTCCGTCGGTAGAAGTTAGTGTAGCTCCGACGTTTCGGAAGATTTCTACTTTTGGGAAGTTTAAAACCCAAGCTTCTTTCTCGATGTAGGTTACAGCTCACTAACTTGTAATTCTCCCATAAGGGAAATTTCTTAATAAACTGAATTTCCCCAATTCAGGTCTGGTGTCGTCTCCTTAAATCTCTGGCATAATTTACAGGAGGCCGTGAACACAATCAAATATCCCCCACGGACAGAGTACATGTAAGCCTAGATGGCGTTATCACCGCTAATAGATAAGGAAGTCTATTAAAATAGGACACAGTGTCTATGTTGTAGATAGAGATACTAGCCAGCTGATAAGGTGGCTTACAGGCTGGCCAACATAAAGGGCGGGACTGGGGCTTTAGACCAGCCGAATACAAGCTTGGACTGTAGAACCCTCCACCAATTTACATATAAATAGGGCTAAATGGTACTTAAACCTCCCTCTCTCACTCTCTCTTTCTCTCTCTCTCTCTCTCTCTCTCTCTCTCTCCCTCTCTTCCCGCTCTTTTCTACTAGCAGTCTCTAAAACATCCGCAGTTTAATGGCAATTTTCTATAATCTATGCCACTCCAGTAGTTCATTCTGCTCCCTTTCCCTTCAGGAAATCATTTGCACCAACTAAAGTTATACAGTTTGTAATAATTTTCTTCCATAGCCATGACATTTTAACCAGTAAATAGTTTATATCATTTTTTATTTTACTGCTTCTACAATAGATAATTAAACGACTCATTAATACTAAAGCAAAAAGAAAATATTATCACATACTCCATATAAATTTCATCATATTTGTTTATGTGTGTGATATTAGTTTCAGTAAGTTAAGAGATTCATTGTTACTGGCTTATGTTATACTCTTTTTATAATTGCTTTTTTCTGTAATCGTTGAATAATGGTAACATTACCAAACTGAAATGAGTGAAGAAAGTGAAACATTTTGCAATAGAGTGAAGAAAGTGAATTGCCTTCTTAATTAGTAATAAGTATAAATTAAAAAATAATTTGAAGTTGGAAATTAAATGCTTTTAAATGTTTCTTAACATTGTAAGAATTTATTTTAACAAAATAAATTGAAATGTGAATGAATTATTGGTGGAAATAATCAATATATTTTAAAATTTAAATATAATAATAATTACCTTCCTTGTTTATAACCTGCACTTGTTTATAACTGCACTACTTCACAATCATCACTAGTTGTTTTATAACTATGCTTATAACCTTTCACGACCATGCTTATAACCTACCAACAACATACCATAATCTTCACAACATCCTAATTTTGTTCATGTCCTGGTTAGATCTGATCATGTATTACACGATTACAGAAAAAAATTTAATATTACACTCGTGACGAAAGTAGAATTTACAACTCTCGTGAAATTACCACACTCGCTTCGCTCGTGTGGGTAAACGTTTCACTCGAGTTGTAAAATGATCTACTTTCGTCACTTGTATAATAAATAACTATTCTAACCCTGATGATTGCCTTCAAATCTGGCTGAATGTTGCCATACCACAATTGTGTCTTCTTTAACCAAAGCCCAATAAATTACTGATAAATAAAATTCAGTCTAGGCTGGCAATGGTACAGAATTGTCTAAACTGTGAGCGAGGGATGAGAAAGGTGATATATGCTGCTAGGCCCTATTATCACAATTTCACTATAAAGGTCAGTTAAATGAAAGGCAAAATGGGGATAATTGAGCCATGACAGCTTTATTCAATAAAAATATACCTGTACTGCAGCGCAGGGTCAATGAATTCCGTGAACTTTTATTCCACCGCTAGGTAATACAGATCAGAGGAGCGAGTTCGATTCACGCTTAGACCATAGGAATTTATTTATTGACGAACTCACTGAATAAAATAATTATTCTCACCCTGGCTAGAAGAGGGTGGTAACCTGTAGATAACCCGTCCCAAATAGCCGTAGTAGCAAAAAGTGGATGTTAATAAATAATAATAATAATACAGATCATGTAAAATGTACTAATAAATTTGTTTTAGGCCTAACGAAAAAATTCTTTTCACAAACTTCTTCATGTTGAGAAATATACACAAGGGCCAATTGGCCCATTGGCGCAGTCAAGGAGCTACAGGAAACCTGCTAAAGTTTCTCTTTCTGGACTCAGCAGTCTTCCGGGATATCACCAACCCCCTCCACCTAGTCAGCTGACTAAAAATTGATTATTTTAAAAAATTCATAACCTCCTTCGGGATCTCCTTGTGTGATAAATTAAAAAGCCAATTTTCATTTGTACAAAGTTTTTGGAAAGAGAGTTTATTTTCGAAATAAGACCTTTTTTAAATTTAATAATCGTTATGTAGTCAGCTGACTTAACCTTCCTTGGGAACCTCAGTATTAACTATCTCCCCCGTAAGGACAGTCGCATCGAATGTAAGAGGGTTATGAGCACTTCAGGAATTTAAGTACCAATCTATAATTATATTTATTAAATATATAAAATATGTAGGCACCTATTAATACAATATTTACTAACGAATTATTACAGGTTTTGTTAAATTAATGTTAATACTTTCTTTTTTTTTAAAAAAAAAGGGATTGGCCCTGAAGAGGGGGCAAGTTAGCCACAAAACGTGTAGGACAGTATCAACAAAGTTTGCGCAGAAAAAAATGCTTTTATTGGTGTCCCTTGCCATAAAATATGAAGATCATATAAATAATAATTAAAAAAAAAAAAAAAACCTCATTTCATCCATTAAAATATTCCTGTATGTACTTACAGCTGGTCCCGGGGGCCCGTCCTTGCCGTCTACTCCAGGAATACCTGGAGGTCCCGGTATCATCTGAGGCATAGTGAAGGTCCGAAGTAGCTCGGTCATGTTACATGTGCATGTCCCTGGCGGACCCGGTGGCCCTCTGCTCCCGCTAAACACCTCCCCATCCCCAATCTGAAATATACAATATACAATGTATTAATGCAACAATAAAATTAATTAACTATGAAAATAAATTTATACATTTTTTAACAAGGAGAGTGAAGGGTACTCCCCCTACCGATATGAACACAAATTTTTTAATGCGTAGTACCTAATGAAAAACAAATTTTGTTAAAGCGAGAGAACGCACTTCTCATGCGTTTGTCTAAAAAAAATGTTGAAGATTTGCCTGAAAGTCTTGAGGTGATGCGAAGACGACTAATTCAAATGGTTTCGATAGTTCAGTTGGTAGCACTGCCATTTGATATGCCGCATGATCTCGAGATCGAATCTCATCGGCAGCTGCTATTATTTATTTTTTTCATTTTTGGTCTATAGGATATTTATTTCACATAAACAAATAAATTTTTAGGACAGTGTTATGACTTTATAATTTTTAGGATAGCTGGCCACCATACATTATCAAACGCACCTTTGATATCCAGACTAACCATTAAGACATTAGATTTCCCATTTATAGCTACAAATAATAAAATAATACGTGAATGCCAGTATGGATTCCGACCACAGAAGGGCAATAACAGAAATTAAATAAACATTGTTCCCGTAAGGTTTTTAGTTTCCCTTAAAATTTTCTATGCTATATTCGATATTTAACCTTTTCAGTCAAAAGTATTGTAGTTTTGCACTTAGGCCTTTTTGGAAAGACTCTCATAAAACTATTTCTTCTAGTGACAATTCTGGCTTTTAAATCTGCTTCGAAATTCTTGTGCTATACCCGCCATCAAGACTTAGTTCTGTGTGCCGTGTAATTATTATTATTTTTTAGTTTACCGTTTTTGTCACTATTTTTATTATTCAGTTTAAATAATTTAATTATAATTTATGCCTGTTTCCAAATTTTCTTGACTACTCTGGAAAACCTCCTAATTTCTTGAAGCACTTTAAGGCTTTCAAGCTTATTTCCAACAGTGACAAAAAAATTAAATATTCATGGAAGTAGATTATATATAATAAAAAAAAAGTCCCTTGCGGCGAGAGATTTGGTCTTTTATTAAAAAACAACAACCCGGATTTAAGAGCTCTGACAGGGCCACTTCGGAGAATTCCAAATGAGCTGAAGAAAATAATTCTCGTAATTATTAAAGTTGAAATGGGTAATGAAAAAATGTTATAATTAATCGTAATTCGTCAAAATGAATTTAGAAACAACTGCGATATAGCGATGCGGAAAATAATTTGAAGTGCTTTTCCACTGTTCGACGGTATAATGGGGTTCCGAGATATGGGTTTCCTGTGTTTTCCTTTAACGCAGCGATTTTAATTTACCTTTTTCCGATAAGAATTTAGATGAAAATTATCGTTTCCGAATTTCAACAGTTTTGAATAAAATTTCGTATTTAGACTCCCAAGGATATGGATCAGCCAGAGTTGAGGTTTCAAGAGAGTTTGGAACCCGAAATGATTATTATTATTTAATAACAGGTTATCTACAGGTTAACACCCTTTTCTAACCAGGGTTTGACTAAGGATTTTATTTGATGAGTTCGTAACAAAATAATTTCCTATTGCCCACGGCTGGAATCGAACTGGCCACTATAGGTTTATCTTATGAGATTAAGTTGAGGCCAACGCTTTAACTCACATGGCTAATCTGAGCCGCGAACCGAAATTATATTTCTGTTATAATACATAAGATCAGTGATCGTTAAAGAAAGTCAATTTTAAGACCTTTATGTGATACTCAAAAAAAAAGTCCTGTATGTAGTTTCTTTGTCTATAGAAGATACAAGAATATACTTCAAACGACCAACTACAAACATAAATAATTCCAGGAAAGAAAAATTTTTACTAGTAAACTCTTTATCGCGCAGCCCAAAAGTATTATTTATTCCATAAATATACCATATATACAAAAAATTCCGTCACGCAGGGGCTGCGTAAACTAAGCAGATTTCCCACGTGAAGTTTTACAATAGAGAAATCTCTATACTGGTAACACAATACCACTGTGATTAAATACAAACGGTAATGAGGAATCTTTCAGTTAATTAAAATAAATTCCCAACTGAAATGGCTTCTGAATTGTAAGAATAACTTATATTTTAATAACTCAAATTTTAGTAGTCCAGGAACTAAAGACGGGGGGGAGAGGATGAACAGAACGTATTTGCATAAATCTGACAAAGTAACGAAGGTAAGGTAAGGTTAGAAACGACAGGTAAGGTTAGAAGGAGCTTCCACCTGAGCCGAGTGGTTACGAAAATGGCCGAACTAATCCGAACTATAACCGACCACGTGTCCCACAGACTTCATAAAAATACAAATATCTCGGTTAATATTCAAGATACAGAATAAATGTATATAACAATATTTATAGTACATTTAATTTTCAATAAGATTGGTTCTATACAATTTTTCGATCCAATACATAATATCGGAGATATTTCGAATTTTCGACAATCCCCCCTCCGATTTTTGACAATACGCCCCGTCCCTCTGGTCCGATTTCAGCCATTAACGAACTTGATCTGTCTTTTTACATAAAACGGTTAAATATAGAGTTTCATAACGATCAAACAAAAATTGCAACCGCAAGAGCGTTAACAGACAAATATATATATATAATTTTGAACGCACCTCATTTTCGTCATCGCCTGGGTAGGATCGATGGACATTTGAAGAAAATCTTCGAAAATCGCGTCATGAGTACAACCCCAATAGCTGATTTCCCTTAAGGGAAATCTGCTAAAAAAGGGAAGAGCTTCTTGTGTGACGGATTTTTTTTTATACACAAGGTGAATAAGATCAAAATATGTTAGGAACATTACTAAATAAAATTAATAAATATCTGTCATAGAAATGGGTATAAAAATAATTAATAATTGTCTCTTAGAGGAGAAAAGTTTCATATCATATATAAAACGTGTAATACTTTAATAAACATAATACCAATAACAAAGCATTCCAATAAATTAAAAAGTCATGTTGTATTTTCAGTGTTATTGAGATTGTTAACGAAATTAATCATTTATAGGAATTAAATAAACTGACATATTTTATAAAAAGCAATCATAGAATTTGAGCTAATTTTATAATGAATGTATTACATAATTATAAGGGCTTTTTAACTATCTGTAAAGAAAGTAATTGACATCATATGATTAAATTGTTTATAGAAAACAAAAATATTTGGGGTATCCTATTGAGATTAGTTAACATTTAATTGAAATAAATACATTATATTTAATGTCTAATTGGAATAAATTAATTAGCGTTTCAGCCCCGAACTTGACCCCGTTTCATCCAACATGTTTTCCTGGTTAACGAACACAAATCTACAAATTAAGAAAATAATACCTTTCAAACATCTTCTTTAAGGGAGCTCAGGCTAAGTGTCTAACTTATACCTACTTAGTTAGTCAACTCAATGAAAGGACCTTTGTATGACTGAACAACTAAGTGCAAACACATTTTGTTCGGATAATGAACTTGAAGATGCCTCCGGCTTGAATCTTACTTCTGAGAGGTTTCCCTTCGGGGAAATCAGCTTTTGAGGTTGTACTGATGAGGCGATTTTTAAAAAAAAAAAATTCCCAAGTCGATCCTTGGATCCTTTGCCAGGAGATGATGAAAAAAGATCCGTTCAACGATATATATTTATAAACACGCACACACACACACACACACACACACACATATATATATATATATATATATATATATATATATATGATAGTTACCAAACTCGATATTTAATCGTTTTATGTAAAAAGAATTATTCTGTTTGTTAATGGCAGAAATCGGAACAAAGGGGGGGGGGGGATGGCGAATTTCAAAAATTTGAAATATCAAGTAAGATTGAAAAATTGTATATAGCCCATTTGTATTGCAAATTAAATTATCTATAATTGTTGTTATATACACTATCTCCAATATTAACAGATATCGGATTATTTTTTTTAATTTTCAGCCTATAATAAACATTTGTACTCATTTTACTACATGAATAAGCCAAAAAATCATGAACCGACTCATTTCAAGCTGAAAGACAAAATATTGTGTTCAATAAATCGTTTTAGATGGCATTCACGCAAATGCGTTTTGATGACCCTCCCCCCCTCGTCTCTTGTTCTTGGATTACTAAAATTAGAATGATTGAGATAAAAATTATTCTGATTCATTATAAATTTCAGCAGTTGATATAGTAAATGGTTTTCAATAAAATTAATATATTATATTCAGATTCTATCAGTTATTGTTTTTCTTTCCGGTCAAGAATATTTCTACGAGGTTGGCTGAAATGTTTGTTTACAATACAGACGATTTCCTATGGGGAGGTTATTAAAATGTAAATTGACTGAATGATTTTTCATTGTCTTTTTTTTCTCTGTTATTTTCATGTTGGTGTTAAGTGTAGAATGTATGTAGATTTAATTTTTGTAACACTTCGCTTGGAAAATCTGCTTAGTTTATGCAACCCCTGTGTGACAGACTTTGTGACTTAGTGTACAGACCAGAGACGTTTTAGCAGATTTCCCTTAAGGGAAATCAGCTTTGAGGTCGTACTCATGACGCGATTTTCAAAACTATTCTTCAAATGTCCATCGATGGACATATATATATATATATATATATATTTATATATATATATATATATATATATATATATATATATTTGTCTGTTAACGCTCTAGCGGTCGCAATTTTTGTCTCATCTTTACTAAACTCGATATTTAAGCGTTTTATGCAAAAATAAAGATCAAGTTCGTTAATGGCCAAAATCGGACTAGTGGGAGGGGGGTTTAGAGGGGAGGATTTTCTAAAATGTGAAATATTCCCGTTACTATATGTCGGATTGATAAAGTGTATAGAATCAATCTTATTTCAATTTAAATTTACTATAAATGATGTCATATAGATGTATTCTGTAACTTGAATATTAACCGAGATATTTGCATTTTCCTGTTTTCAACTTCTGAGATGAGGAGATCGGGTCTAGTCGTGAGTTTCCGTCAAGAGCAAGTTCGGGCCGTTCCCGTAACTGTTTGACTCTCTATTCTGAAATTTCTCTATTGTAAAACTTCACGTGGGAAATCTGCTTAGTTTACGCAGCCCCTGCGTGACGGACTTATTTATTATTGATTCACACCTTGCATTTAGAATTTTTTAACAACCAAAATTTTGTTCATAATTAATGTTTCCCTCAGCGTGGAATATCGGTAAAGAAAAATTTTTTGTAAACAAATATCTGCGGTGACAAATATCACATTTTTTGTTATGTAAAAGGCAAAGGGGAGCTATAGAGATAAAAAGGGAAGAGTCGGGCATCAAGCAAACGAGAATTCCTTTTTTCCAATAGCTTTGATGTGGCCGCCTGGTTTACAAATGGCAGACCTTTGTCTAACTTACCACCACGCTCGGCGCCAAGAAATTCCAATACTCCACCACCAAAATTGTTGCAAGGAAAATAAATCTTTGTGTTATCCATATACTTCATCATTCAAATCAAAAATGATATTATTAAATAGTTTAATTCTGCTTTCCCTGTGTCAAAATGTTTCGAAAATAGATGCAAAAAAAAAGTAATCGATTTTTCAAAACTCCAAAATTGTTATGTAATCGATTTTTACACTGTGTCATTTTAATTTATCGATAGTATCAGCTGGGTTGTGTGGTGCATCTCCGTTTTTATTAGCCTTGACTTGACCGCCGAGGTTGTTAGGTCAACTCTTTTAGCAGACTCCCTTTAAGGGAAATCAACTAAGAGAGTTAAGAGATTTGAAGAGGTAGATAATGAAAAATGCAAAAGTTTTACAGTGAATAGAAGCAGACATTTTATTGTGTGTATGTGTTGTTTTTTACTGGCATAAACTAACGTGGTAGATTCGAATGATATTTTATATTACTACTACTTATAATATTAAATTATTAAGTAACGTCCAATTTTTGCTACTGAGGCTAATTGGGACGGGTTATCTACGGGCTACCACTCTATTCCAGCCATGGCGGAACTAAGGATTTTATTTAATGTATTCCGTCACTAAATAAATTCCTGTTGCCCAGGGTGGAATCGTACTCACCACACTAGGTTTATTTATAATACATTATTATAATTGTGTTTATTTATTTGAATATTAATTCATATTTTTAGTGTACAGCGTAGTTTACCGAATTACTCTTGCTATGTTTATTCTTCAGTTTGCTATTATTTATGTACATGAATTTAATTTTTTTAAATTATTTATTAACGTCCACTTTTTGCAACTAAGGCTAATTGGGACGGGTTATCAACAGGTTACCACCCTTTTCTAGCCAGGGTGGGACTAAGGATTTTATTTAATGAATTTCGTCACTAAATAAATTCCTTTGCCCTGGCGGCAATCGAACTCCCGGTTCGGGTTCGGTTTACCTTGTGAGATTAAAGTCAACGCTTTATCTCACATGGCTAACCTGAGCCTCCACATGAATTTATATTTCTAAAAAAAATAATAATTAAAAATCCGAAATTTCAAGCACTCCTAAATTTATTGGAGCATCTATTTTTATTTTTTAAATTTAATTTGTTATCATTCTTCTTAGGATATAAATGACTTGAATATATGTGCGAAATTGGGTTATTAAACTGTTAAATGGAAAGTGAGCCATGAAATACGAAGCTCACCTCATAGGTAACTGTAATCGACCGAGGTTTTGCCGAGGTATACAGAAATCTAACGTTGAATCCAGACTTAATTGAAGATAAACATCCTGAGTTTTATAATCAAAACAAACCCAAAAATCCCGAACAGCTAGAAGGGAGAGATGGAATTGAATTACAATTTATACGACTGAGACTATTCTAACATTTCTGATTTCTAGAAAACATTTTTTTTATTTTTTTTTTAAAAGCAATAATAATGGTTCTTTGGAATGTAATGTCTATGTTAAATTAATGAAAGGGAATTAAACGAACCCTCAGTTTATTAAAAATGAACAAATCCTGGACGTGGAACTTGACCCTTTAGCTATATATATATATATATATATATATATATATATATATATATATAAATATTACTTATACTTTGTCTTATATATTCGTCTATTAACGCTCTAGCGATCGCGATTGATGTTTGATATTTACCAAACTCGATATTTATATGTTTTATATAAAAGTAACGATCAAGACCGTTAATGGCTGAAATGGAATGAGTGCGAGGGAGGGGGGTGGTTTAAAGGGGAAGAATTCCGAAAATTCGAATTGTCCTTTAATATGATACTTATCGAAAAATTGTATAAAATCTTATTGCAAATGTAATTAACTATAAATGTTGTTATATACACATTTTCACGGTACTGAATATTAACCGAGATAATTGGATTTTTCAGTTTTAAGTAAATCCTCACTCCTACTCATATCATATTAACAGTAAGCTGTTATACCATGAACCACTTTATTCTAAGCATATTGTTACGTTTTATTACCAAAACCAGTAATAAACGTTTTTAATAAGAGTTCTTTTGGATTGCAAAATTAAATACTCGCAAGTTTCACAGTTTTTATCACTGCACAATTTATTTCACAATGCACAATACACTTGGTAATTGTTCTTAATTACTACTCTCAGTATACACTGATAGCGTCACTGTTCTTCGGATTACACAGTCCAACAATTCACTCACGGTCACTGAAATTTACAGAAGAAAGACGGCACTGCTCTGTCCTTTACTTCGTGGCACTGCACTGTCTTAAACACGGCACTAAACTGTTACTTACAGTCACGGCACGGCACTGTTCTTCTTATAAAACACTTTACCGCACTGCACTAAGTCGCACTGTAGCACTGATGTGAACATCAAGACAGGTGAGAATAAAACTGATTGCTCGCGGCTAGCCAAATCTTTATATAGGTCGTCGGCATACATCAAAGGGAATTGTCTGGAACGAGTCTATAAGGAGCTATAACTTTCTGACGGCTTCTTTGATCTACGTCACACTTTCCAAATACGCGACTCTCTCTGAAGGATTATTCATGTATTTAATTTTCACAACAATATATTGTTTTCAAGAGACATTTATTTTGGGAGATAAATGCTAATAGTGATGTGATGACGTCATCAATTAAGAATATACGTTCTAAGTCGAAAATGTTTATTTAATTTAAATCTTCTCGAAATTTAACCTTTTTTTCTGTCAACACTAAAAATATAGAGGGGGGGGGGATTTCGAAAAATCAAAATATACCATTTGTGAATAATATTATAGAACCCAACTTGTTAAACTGCTGTTGGCCTAAAATAGTTAATCTACCCATTGTTTCGTAACACAAATAGTAAGCAAGTTCGTACTTCCTTGTACCCCCTCAGTACTTCCTTCCCCTCAGTAACCCCCTCCTTCTACTCGTCTGTTCTTTCTATAAAAATAGAGGATATGAGGTAAGATGAGATGCCAAGGGTGTTATACCAGCACGTGGAAATCTGCGTATTTTACGCAGCCCCTACTTTTAGCAGATTTCCCCCACGATTTTCGAAATATTTCTTCAAATGACCATCGATCCTACCCAGGAGATGACGAAAATGAGGTCCGTTCAATACTGTATATATTCATATATATATATATATATATATATATATATATATATATATATATATATATATATTTGTATGTTACCACTCTAGCGGTCGCAATTATTGTTTAACCGTTACCAAACTCGATATTTAGTCGTTTTATGTAAAAATAAAGATCAAGTTCGTTAACGGCTGAAATCGGGCTAGGGGGAGGGGGGGTTTAGAGGAGAGGATTTTCGAAAACCATAGGTCGGATCAAATAATTGTATAGAACCAATCTTATTGCAAATTAAATGTACTATAAATATTGTTATTTATTCAGTATCTTGAATATTAACCGAGATATTTGCATTTTTCTGTTTCCCGCCATCATCAAACCGCCACTTCTACTCATGTTTATTATTAATTACAGTACTGGAAATAGTAAATAGTTCTCAATAAAATTAATATGTTATATTCTGATATATTTCAGTAATTGTTTTTCTTTCTGGTGTGAGGCGGGCAGACCCGTTTGTTTACATTTCTAACCTAACGCTTCCTGTCGGCAGGTTATTGAAATTGGATGAAACATTTCTTATTTCCGTTTGTATTTATTCACGGTGGTGTTGTGTTACCAATATGTAGATTTATCTATTACTAAACTTCAAGAGGGAAATCAGCGCTTAGTTTAAGCAGCCCCTGCGTGACGGACTTTAATTTTACAAGTGATATGTAGTGGAAACTTCAGCTTGTTGATGATAGATGACATATAACTTCATTTTTGTGCATTTTGTAATTTTTCGAAGAGGGATATGGGAGTCACATAATGGCTGGATGAAAAATGATGGCTCACCGATTCATTCAGGTTTGTTTCTTGTCATTGAGTTTTTCAGAATTCAATTTAGCCTATTGGACAGCTGTTTCCATTTTTTTGTATAAATTTCCCCTGTTCCGTGAAAGTATTTTCATAAGTTATTTTCTAAAAGCAATCGTTACTTCTTTTTTAATACCTCTTTTTGTTCTTAAGTGGACGTTAATAAATAATAATAATATATAATAATAAAAATCTTTATGTTCTTTAATTAGTTTTTGTGTCTCATAAATTTAAGGTATATGGAAGCATTTAAAAAAAAATGACACATTGGATGTTTAACTTTCATGGGCGGAAATAAAAGCTCTTATATAAAATTGCAGGAATGCAATAAAGCTTAAAGTTGCAGTTTCATTTCTTAATATTGGGATCGTTTGATAGGGGAAAAAGAGGATGTTTGCCCTATAAAACTGGGAGAAATACTATACACCAAGATAGCTAGCTGTAAAACTTGCAGAATATATCCCCGATCCGAGCAGTAATTGTTATGTTGGCTCAACTGTGGGATGATCCTCAACATGATCATGTTGTTAGACATGTGTTTTTATTACGTCTGTCTTTATCCGCAGACCTAAGCATGGCTCTCTCAGTCCAGTTCTGCTCGGCCATTGTCAAAGCCAGTTACCTTAAATAGGGAGAAAAAGAATTAAGCTAAATTGGGGAAGAAAGTGAATGCAGTGTTGAGTTTGTTTTTTTTATTTTTCTGGTAAACGGGCGCTTTGTGAACCGAGGCTAATTGGAACGGGTTATCAACAGGTAAACACTCTTTTAGCAGTTTTTTTAGTAGTTTTCCTTTAAGAAAAATTCCACAAATGTCCTTCGAACCTACCTAGGAGTTGACGAAAATTAGGTCAGTTCAAACTTATAAATATATATATATATATATATATATATATATATATATATATATATATATATATATATATACTAGCTCAGATACCCGGCTTCACCCGGGAATTGATTTGAGGCTGAATGATGATGGTATTTTTTTGGCAAGGCTTTACATTGCACAATATTTTGACATTCACCCCTCCCAGTGTTTAGGGTTCATACCCGTTGTTGGCATTTGTTAATAATAAAATTAATTTTTTATGTAAGTCTTCACTGTCCTCCAAATTGTCATATTTCCCGTCTCCTGTTCATTATGCAAAAATTTCAGCTATTAAGGACAAAATATTAACATTGATTTGAATTAATTTTTCCAGGTGAGGAACCTCATAGTTCAAATTGGAATGAATTGTTGAGCATATCAATATTTCTACGTAAATTACTTGCTCCACACATTGTTCCTGGAGAAATGTATTAAAAAAAAAAAGTTAATCTAAATAACCAAGTAAACAACTTTTGTTATGTGCGTGTTTGTCGAAAAACATATAGACAATGAAATATCGCAAATTTTTATTTCAGGCCTCCCTTATAACCCCCACTCCCGTTCTAACCTAAAAATTTTAATATAGCTTATAATCATGGAAGAATTAATGCTAATTGACATACCGAGTTTTTTTAGTTCGGTTTAATCGTTAGCGCCCAATGAAATAGTTGACTCCCGCTTTAATTTATAGTGTATATCTCGTTTACACTTTGTTAAAAGATAAAAATGAATATGACAAAAGTTACTCTAAATAACAAAATAAACAACTTTTGTTATGTTCATATTTGCCGAAAAACGAATAGAAAACGAAATACCGCTATTTTTAAATTCAGCCTTCCTTACAACCCCCACTCCTGCCCGTTTCTAGAAATGTTGGTATGGCTTGTTATAATGAAAGCGATAGTGCTGATACACATACCGAGTTTTATTTATTTCGGTTGAGTCTTATGTGCCAAATAAAGTTGTTGACACCCGCTATAATTTTTAGCGAATAACGCCTTTATACTTCGGTATACGACGATAGTGTATAAAAAAAAGTTTCTCTAAATAACGAAATAAACAACTTTTGTTATGTGCATATTTGCCAGAAATGCAATAGGAAACGAAATACCACTATTATTAATTTCAGGCCTTCCTTATAACCCCCACTCCTGCCCGTCCCTAGAAATGTTAGTATGGCTTATTATAAGGAAGGCGTTAGTGCTAATTCACATACCGAGTTTGGTTTAGTTCGGTTGAGTCTTTTGTGCCAAATAAAATTGTGGACTCCCGCTATAGTTTTTAGCGTATAACTCAATTATACTTCCGTATACGGCAAAAGTGCATATGACAAAAGTTACTCTAAATTACAAAATAAACAACTTCTGTAATGGACATATTTGCTGAAAAAGCAAAAGGAAACGAAATATCGCTATTTTTAATTTCAGGGCTACCTTATAACCCCCACTCCTGTTTGCCTTAGAGAATATTAATATAGCCTAAAGTCTAAGTTGGGCTAGTAGTAATATACATACCAAGTTTAATAAAACGGTATGTTCAGCCGTTTATGTGTGAAAAGGTAACAAACAAACAAACAAATAAACAAACAAACAAAAAAACAAACAGTCACCAAAGAAACAAAATGCAGTTATGGTGTCTATGACATGTGAAACGAAAAGTTATCGTGAAATTTCGCGAAAAAAATCAATGTAGAGACAGAGGTTACAATTTTAGCAGATTTCCCTTAAGGGAAATCAGCTATTGAGGTTGTACTCATGACGCGAGTTTTGAAAAATTTCTTCAAATGTCCATCGATCCTACCCAGGAGATGACGAAAATGAGATCCGTTCAAAAATTTACACACACACATATATATATATATATATATATATATATATATATATATACATATATATATTACTTATACATTAGCTTATTTATTTGTCTATTGACGCTCTCGCGATCGCAATTGAAGTTAGATCTTTACCAAACTCGATATTTATATCTTTCATGTTCAAAGGCTGGAATCTTGGGAGGGGGTGGGGGTTTAAAAGGAAAGAATTTCGAAAATTCTAGGTATTTAATTTAATATAAGTCTCCTCTAAAATTGTATAGACTCCTAGTGCAAATGTAATTATCTTATTACCAAATTATGTATATATATATATAATTTGTTATATAAGTCATGACATAACAGGACATTGTTAATATGACTTAAGTAGGAGTGGGGGTGTACTGAAGGATGTATACTAAAAATTATAAATATCACAGTATGATAATAATCAAGATAGAGAAAATATGTTCATGGCAACATTTAGAGGTAATTAATGTTACAATTAGATTAGTTCTATCGCATTTTTCGACACGACTTAAAATAACTGAGGTATTGAAAATTTCCAAAATAAACCTCCCCTAAACCCCTCCCCCCACTCGTCATATTCAGCCGTTAACGAACTTACGAGATCGTTAACAGACACACACACACACACACACACACACACACACACACACACACACACACAAACACACACAACGCACGCACACACATATATATTATATATAGTTTTGAACTGATATAATTTTCGTCATCTCCTGTACATCTTTAAAATCTGGGGGAAATCTAACTAGAATCAATGGAAATTTGAGAACAATTTTTGAAAATCACGTCATGAGCACGAACTCAGCTAAACGTCAGTAACCTATATCTCACAAGAGAATTGGAAACTTGAATTTCAAAAACTCACATTTCAAAGGTTGAAGCCCGACTGGTCGTAGAAATATGGAAATCAACTGCGACAAATTAAAGAAATAACCGCTCCCTGGAATACTGGGAGCAGAAAAATCCGAATAAGAGGAGGTTGTTCAAGCCTGTATCCTAATCGGGTTTACAAAAACAACAGATACTTATTTATTGAAAGCCTTGTTCCCCCCAACCTGAAATTTCTTCAATATTTTTCTTTTCTTCTTCTTAGTTGTGAAAAGTACAGTCTTCTAAAGACATCATTGAACCAAACTTAAGAGAAATTGGAGACGATGAAAAAGACATCAAAATGCTTTTGGCATTTTTAATAGAAATTCATTTCTTCCAATAAATATAGATTCATCTACCCCTAATGGCAATATTTGATGCGGTGTATTATAATCATAAATAAGTCATAATCAAAAATCTACTACAAGTCACATTAAAAAAAGTCCGTCACGCAGGGGCTGCTTAAACTAAGCAGATTTCCCAAATGAAGTTATACAATAGAGAAATCTCCATACGAGAGCCGAACAGTTACGGCGAAGGGCCGAACTAGCTTTTGGCGGTAAATTCAAAAATCCGTTATCGGCAAATTTAATAAAAATGCAAATATCCCGGTTAATATTCAAGATAGGGAATAAATGTATATAACAATATTTATAGTAAATGTAATTTGCAATAAGATTGATTCTGTACAAGTTTTCGATGCGACGTATAGTAACGGAGATATTTCGAATTTTCAAAAATCCTCCCCTCTAAACCCCCCCTCTCACTGATCCGATTTCAGCCGTTAACGAACTTGATCTTTCTTTTTACATAAAACCAATAAATATCGAGTTTGGTAACGATCAAACAAAAATTGCGGCCGCTAGAGCGGTAACAGACAAATATATATATATATATATATATATATATATATATATATATATATATATATATATAGTTTTGAATGGACCTCATTTTCGTCATCTCCTAGGTAGGATCGATGGACATTTGAAGAAAAATTTCGAAAATTCCGCCATGAGTACAATCTCAATAGCTGATTTCCCTTAAGGGGAATCTGCTAAAAAGCTATCATATCTTGAATTACTTCACTCGAAACCTACATACTAAATGTTGTTTTCAATGAGCTTTTACATTAAAGACTATATCATTTTATTTGATCTGTACCATAAACGAAATTTAACCGTTTCGCGGAAACTGAAGCTTATATTGGATATTGGCTGAAATCGGCCTCGGGGGCGGCTAGGGGGGAATAATTGAAAATTCGGTTCGGAACTAGGTTTCTAAGAATTGGATGGAAAAATTGTATAGAACTAATGTTGGTAGAATTATAATTTTCAACAACTATATTTATAAATGTTTTCTCTGAATTCAATATTCAGTTATTTATTTATTTGAATTTTGTTTTAGGTTTCAGACTTTTGTAAAGCCTCACTTACACTAAGAATCCGATTATCACTTGCCTCTGGCAGTAAACATCCTTGTTAACATTGGCTATAACTGCAGGAGAAATAGAGAAAATATGGTCAGATGAGATCATCAGGGGAAATCTTTGCTTGGGAAATCTTTTTAGTTTATGCAGCACCTGCCTGACGGACTTTTTTTCTAGGGTGGGGCTAAGAAGATTATTTAGGAAGTTATTCATGAATTCGTACCACGTCTCTTGGTTCATCCTTTGTATTATGTCCAACTCCTTAACTCACAGGGCTAAAGCGAGCACCAGAAAAAAAATTTGCGTAATGCCAGCAGATTTCCCAAATGTCACATATAAATTAATGGGACATGAAAATTATACTTGACATAAGATGTTTAGTGGCTCAGGTGATCGAAATGAAAATGACACTAGTAGACGTGGGAGTATAGAGTTGTTTGAAAACTAAAACACGCAAATATTTCCGCTAATATTAGAAAACTCAATTCCCTGACATGTGTACAGGTCACGAATAAGAGAAAAACGTCCGTCACACAGATAGTGCGAAAACTAAGCAGATTTCCCACGCGAAGGTTTACAATAAATAAATCTACATACTGGTAATACCACTGTGAATATTAAGTGAATAAATACAAACGGTTATGATGAGTCTTTCAGTGAATTTACAAGTTAACCTCTAAACAGGAAGCGTCTGAATTTTAAGCAGACAGGGCAGCCAACCTCGCAGAGCTGAATAGATACATAGAAATATTCTCAACTGGTAAGAAAAACAATTACAATCTGAATATAACATATTCATTTTATTGAAAACTATAGCTACCGATTTTTATTTCCAACACTCTGATTTTTGTAATCCAAGAATAAAAGAGGGGGTGGATCACCAGAAGGTATTTCTTCATCTCAGTATCTCAAAAATTAAAAGTTCAATGAAAACAATATTTGGTATTTAACTATAAAATCCCAATATCTCGGTTAATATTCGTGATACAGAAAATATGTATAGATGAGCATATATAGACCATTTAATTTGCAATTAGATTGGTTCCGTACAATTTTTTTCAATCCGACGTATAGTAACGGAGATACTTCGCGTTTCAAAATTCCCCTCTAATATTTCAGCAAATAACTTACTTGATCTTTCTTTTTACATAACACGCTTATATATATATATATATATATATATATATATATATATATATATATATATATATATATATAAAATAATAATAATAATCATCATTTTCAACGGACATCGTTTTCGTTATATCCCGCTTAGAATTGATGGGCATTTGGAGAAATTTTTCGAAAATCGGGTCATGAGTGCAAACTCAAAAGCTGACTTCTCTTAAGGGAAATCCTCTAATGTATAACCGATGGCAGAAATTTAAATTGACAATATTCAAATGAAATGAATTTTTATATTTAAAAACCTGTTCATTATGAGAATTAGCGAACTCTGTGATCTAAATGCGTATGTCTGTAGAGATTTTTATTTGACCAATATAGTCTGGCGTTTTCATAAAATTGGCTTGATTAAAGTGGTGTTATATTAATTTAACTTCGTGGTTTTGATACTTTTATTAAAATGTCCTAACTTATATTCTCCGAATTCCAATTTGCTGAGTGGTCGGTATAAAATTACTTTAATGTCTACCCAGAACGTTCTATTTGTATAAATTACAAAATGAACGCAGTTAAAATCAAGTTCTAAATCTGTTAAAGGACGAAAACCCACAACTCAATTTTAATTTATACTAGGTGTTACCCATCGTTGGCGGGCTGAAATAGAAATAGCTTCTTGTGGAAATATAATGATTGGATTGACCAATGCACGAAATAACAACGAAAATCACAATACATTTCCCAGTAACACGTTCAATGAATGTAATCAGGTGTAATATCCATAGTGTAAAACTGGAAATTAAATATATTTATGTTTAGAATAAGTGATATTTGTATATAGATAGAAAGAATAATGTTTTAGCAGATTACCCTTAAGGGAAATCAGCTATTGAGGTCGTACTCATGACGCGATTCTCGAAAAATTTCTTCAAATGTCCATCGATCCTACCCAGGAGATGACGAAAATGAGGTGCGTTCAAAACTATATACATATATATATATATATATATATATATATATATATATATATATATATATTCGTCTGTTAACACTCTAGCACTCGCAATTTTTGTTTAATCGTAACCAAACTCGGTATTTAATCGTTTTATGTAAAAAGAAAGATCAAGTTCGTTAACGGCTGAAATCGGACCAGTGGGAGGGGGGCTTAGAGGGGAATTTCGAAAATTTAAAATATTTCCGTTACTATACGTCGGATCGAAAAATTGTATAGAATTAGTCGTATTGCAAATTAAATTTACTATAAATATTGTTATATACATTTATTCTCCATCTTGAATATTAACCAAGATATTTGCATATTTATTAAGTTTGGGCCGTAACGGACGACTGAGTTTCCCGCCGAAAGCTAGTTCGGCCGTTTCCGTAACTGTTCGGCACTCGTATGGAGATTTCTCTATTGTATAACTTTATGTGGGAAATCTGCTTAGTTTACGCAGCCCCTGCGTGACGGACTTTTTCTGTTGAAATATATATCTTTGATTAATGTAAGTTGTGGGTCAGGTTACCCACTTGAGTTAAAGCATTGGCTTTAATCTCATATGGCTAACCTAGAGCGGCGAGTTCGATTTCCAATAGGATTTTTTTTTATTGACGAACTCATTAAAGATTCCGCCACGCAGGGGTTGCGAAACTAAGCAGATTTCCCACGTACTGGTATAGTACACTTGTGATCTCGTCTTACCACATATTCTTTATTTCTATGTAAAAACCCGATAAGTAGAAGGAAATGGTAGTGGTGGTTACAGAAAATGTATAGATCAACAATTGTTTAACAAGATTAGTCCAATAACGTTTTACGTTCAGACTCATAATAATGAATATATTATGAATTTGTGAATTCCCACCCCCACTATTCCAATTCTGATTTGAACCATTAACAAATATGATTTTTAGTTTTGGCAGAAACTATTGAATATCGAGAAAATCACAGATTAAACAAACATTGTCGAGTTAAGTACGTAAAATCTTTTATGATGACGTTACCCCTCAACATTTATATTTTGGGTTTAATATCTCTGACGCCCAAAAATGAAACAATTATTCAAAACCAATCTCGCATTTAATTATTGCCCATAACTATTATTATAGAGAGAAGAAGATTTTTTTTGCTTGTCTGTATGTAACTAGTTCTATAGCCTCAGTGATGACCGACTTCAGCTAAAATTCGGAATAATTGTTCAAAATACTCTGTGTACCTCAAGGTAAATTCACCAAACTAATTAAAAACTTAAAAAACTCCGTCACGCAGGGGCTGCGTAAACTAAGCAGATTTCCCTCGTGAAGTTTAGTAATAGACAAATCTACGTACTGGTAACACAACAGCACCGTGAATAAATACTAACGGAAATAAGAAATGTTTCATCCAATTTCAATAACCTGCCGACAGGAAGCGTTAGGTTAGAAATGTAAACAAACGGGTCTGCCCGTTTCACACCGGGAAGAATAACAATTTCTGAAATATATTAGAATATAACATATTAATTTTATTGAGAACTATTTACTATACCTAGTACTGCAATTAATAATGAGTCAGAACAATTGTTATCTCAGTCAATCAAATTTGAGTAGTCTAAAACCTTAAGACGAGGGGGACGGTCACCAGGACATATTTGCATGTATCTCGTATAATAAAGGTCTCTTGAATACAATTTTTGGTATTTAAACTTCGAATAATGTGATTTATTATGTAGCAGAGTATTGTTTATGTAACATGAGTAGAAGTGGCGGTTTGCTGATGGCTGAAAACTGAAAAATGCAAATATCTCGGTTAATATTCAAGATAGAGAATAAATGTATATCAACAATATTTATAGTAAATTTAATTTAGAATAAGATTGGTCTATATCATTTTTTGATCCGACGTATGGTAACAGAGATATTTCGAATTTTCGAAAATCCCCCCTCTAAACCACCCTCCCACTGGTCCGATTTCAGCCATTAACGAACTTTATCTGTCTTTTTTGCATAAAAGTTTAAATATCGAGTTTGGTAACGATCAAACAAAAATTGCGACCGCTTGAGCGTTAACAGACAAATATATATATATATATATATATATATATATATATATATATATAATTTTGAACGGACCTTTTTTCAAAACTCACGTCATGATCACGACCTCAATAGCTGATTTCCCTTAAGGGAAATCTGCTAAAAATGTCAGATACACTCTAGTTAATTTCCCTTAATATCTTGCACATATATGAGATAGAAATTAAAATTTGGATATATATCTCAATGGCTCAAACCTGAATATCAGACCCTTCCTAAATGAAACGATTGGGAAACACCTTGTTTGTTTGTGATAATGCATGCAATAATTTAAACCGACGAACGGGCTAAGTCCGTTCCGATTTATGCCCCATTTTCTAGAGTGCTGATTCTGTATTTAAACAAACAGATTAATCAGTTTTGTGATATTGTCATGAACAAATATTGTTCAAATTCCAAACCTGTTCGGAGCCTATCAGAGCAAACATTTAACTTTGTTTAGATTTTTCCCTGCCCTTTAGCCACATCAGAACATCTAATTTTATTTCTATAAACCACTTAATTTTCATAGCAGGTTTGTCAAAAATTGTAAAGGACTCTTTTATAAATCAAACAATTACCTCAGGACATCAAAGGGCGAGTAATGAAAATGAACGATCAACGCACTCAAAAGTATGTGAAAATTTGTTATTATTTGAAACCAATTCTATTTCGCTTGTGAAACAGAAATTAAATTCAAAACGTCATGAGCTCTCATTCGATTAAATAAACTTACAAAGGGCTAAAATTAATTATAGGAGAAAACAAATATTATCATTTATTGTAAACAGGAGACATGTGTATAATTACATTTTTGATGGCTTAACCTTTGTTACTTCCATGATCATTGTTGAGGGTTTTGATTTATTTCAATTATTTGTCTACAACTATTTGTTTTATAAAGACGTGTAGTGCGCATTCTACCAGATAATCATAGAACTAAAACGTCTTCTTTTCCTTCTCTCATTTTTCCTTTTCTTTTTGCGTACCGAGTTTTCGCGATATTTTACTTTCTATTTGTTTTTATTTAAACGTGCACATAACAAATGGTGATTTTTGTGTTATTAAAAGTAGCTTTTGTTTTAAACATAATATTATTAAATTTAATATCCTAATCGCTTGATACATCATGCAGGACAACGTCTGCCGGGTCCGCTAGTATATATATATATATATATATATATATATATATAAAGATATATGTACACAACAAGAACTTTTAAAAGTGTTTAGAAAAAATCCGTCACGCAGTTCCTGCGTTAACTAAGAAGATTTCCCATGTGCTCAAAGAAATATATATACATTATATATACATATATATATATATATATATATATATATATATATATGTATGTGTGTGTGTGTGTGTGTTTGTGTGTTGTGTTTGTGTGTGTGCGTGCGTTTGTGTGTGTGTGTGTGTGTGTGTGTGTGTGTGTGTGTGTGTGTGTGTGTTTGCCTGTTATTGCTCTTGTAGCCAATAATTGTGTTGTGATCTTTGTATTTGATCGGAAAAAGAGATGTCGTAATATCTCAGTTATAATGAACCAGTTTGGAAAATTGTATATAACCAATCTTATTGCGAAGGTAATGTTGTTGTTCTGGATTTATAATTTGGTCAGAGATTTTTGCATATTTTGAAAATCAGAGTCGTTAATGCCACATCCCTATTTATATGATTTCCACTTGTAGTAACATAGTCAGTTGCATCTCATATACAGCTGATATTTTTATTTCTGTTTTTTTTTTTTATAGAATAGATGGCGAGTTGAAATCATCAACCCGTCATATGTGATCGTGCTCGTGGGACATCTGCTTAGCTTCCGAGTGACGGGCATTTTATTTTTCGTCAACCCCCAGACAAGATAGTTGTAAATTTGAGTGTCAAAAAAGTTGTCGAAAATCGTTTCATGAGTTCAACCTCTATACCTGATACCCCAAAAGTGAGAACTGTTTATAAGGAACAACACTATTGTTCCGACTGGAAATTATAATTTCAAAACTCAAACGTGGATGAAGTGAAACACCAAATTGCATAATTCTAGCTTGCCAAGGGCAGTCAGTGCTCTCCTCGTTTGATTACACACGTATGAGTCGTAAAAGGTTAATATTGTTGATTAATTTGGGTACTAAAACAGCCAGCAACATATGGACGTTAATTACCATGTGCGTTGTGCGGACGAAATTTCAATTTAATGGGCCCACACAGTAAACATTATGCTAGATAATTACATCTAACTTAGCAATGGCTATTTGGAAACGGTTCGCTGGTCCAGAAATCCGGGAAGGAGATAATACTTCTGGATGAAATTCAAATATTGATTAGTAATCCATATATGTATATAAATGTAGTATAATTTCATTCTAGCTCATTTCCGAAAATAATTCTTCAAATGCACTTTCCTCTAGGTAACCTTTTCAAATTTACATCTTGAACTATCATTATCTATTTATACATAGGTGTGTGTGAGTGTGTGTGCGTCCGTGCGCGTGTGACAGTTTGTAGGTATATATATATATATATATATATATATATATATATATATATATATATATATATATATATATATATAAAATTGTAACATTGTTTTTTTTCTCGAAATTTCACGATAACTTTTCGTTTCACATATCATAGACACCATATCTGCATTTTGTTTCTTTCGTGTATGTTTGTTTGTTTGTTACCTTTTCACGCATAAACGGCTGAACCGAATTTAATGAAACTTGGTATGTATATTACTACTGACCCAACTTAGACTTTAGGCTATTTTAATTTTCTCTGAGACGAACAGGAGGGGGGGTTATAAGGGAGGCCTGAACTTAACATAGTGATATTTCATTTCCTATTGGGGTTTCGTCAAATATGCACATAACAGAAGATGTTTATTTTGTTATTTAGAGAAATTTGTTCAACAATTATTTTCAATATGAACTACCAGGTACCTCACCTGGAAAAATTAATTCAAATGTAAGTTAATATTTTGTCCTTAATAATTCAAATCTATGCATAATGCACAGGAAACGGGAAATATGACAATATGGAGGACAGTGAAGTCTTACATAAAAAAATAATTTTATTATTAACAAATCCACAGAAACGACGAGAAAATAACCCTAAACACTGCGACGGGTAACTGTCAAAATATTGTGCAAAGTAAAGCCATACCAAGAAAACACCATCACCATTCAGCCTCAAATGAATTCCCGGGCGAAGCCGGGTATCTGAGCTGGTATATAAACTGCTCAAAAATGAATAGGGATATTGGTTGTTTTGTGGTATTTATGGGGCCTAGCATTTTTTTAAATTATAAATATCATTAATATTTATCAGAATTTATTGTCTTTTTCCCCCATAAAAAAGTAATTTAATTAAGGTCGATTTAATTAAAATTAATAGGATAAGAAATAATAACCGATATCCCTATTCATTTTTGAGCAGTATATATATATATATATATATATATATATATATATATATATATATATATATATATATATATATACGAGTATATATATAATTATCGGTCAATTTTCAAACTTTGATATATACTGAATATAAGTGCAGCCTACACTTAGGCATTTTTTTAAAACTTTTTGGAGCCTCACTTTTCAAAATAATCAAAATCAAAATTTTGATTTTCACTTTTGAAATTTTTTTTTTTATCATAACCTAATGTTTGTTACTTATCATATGAAAGGCCGTGTTTAAGAGAGTAAAATGACACCGCTTCCAGCTTCTTAGAACAATTAGAACAGGGTCTAGAGAGATTTAAAGAAAGCCCGTACGGCGTTATGGGGAAAATTCACCGTTGCATTAAGAAAACTCCTGATGTGATCGAGCAATATAGCTTTCTGAGTTGTAATCAGCATGAAAAACTGCATTAGAAAAAGTAAACACCATGCCAGATAACTATATAGGCTTGTTTGTCAGCGTAATCAACGCACCCGCAGTGTCGATATCAGTTGAGCCAATGTAGATACAAAATTATGTATTTGGTGAGAATATATATTAGACCTTTATGAAGGGAAAGGTTTTCAATTGCCTGGATACTTTTTTTCGGAAATACGGTTCTGGGCTCAAGTATTTGTTGATTTGCCAAAACGTTGCTCTGTTTAAGAATTCTTTAGCATCGCTGAGCGTGGAACTAGCAAATCCCATAATAAGGAAGTAAATGCTTCCAACAACAACAAACCCCATTGCATGATGTATGGCTTACAACAAATAAGAAATTTAGTATAGAGGTCGCTAAGAAAGACTAAAGCCGCGGTAGGTTGTATACGAGAGCAGGTTAGGCGGGTTACAATTAGGCGGGTACAATGCCAACTTGATTGTCGGCGAGAAGAAACAATAGGCCCCACTCATCTGCTGGACAAAGACCCTTTTGTGTCGGTCAGAATTAATTCATCTTTTGTTTGGGCTGTATCGCCGTATCCGATATAAACCGGCCGGACATAACAGACTGCCCGCTAGATACAATTTTCTGTATGGTTTAGTAGAGAGGGTGCTTCAATACCTTCATTTTTTCCCCTAATAACTCCTCGAGAAAACCGGAACAAAAGGAAAGGGAGAAAGAAAATGCGAACAAAACCCGCAGGTATGTGTGCGCTATATCAAAGTGGATACCTCCCTTATTTTTCTTTGTACATATCCCAAAATCCAATACAGCTCTATCTCGCACTCCCTAATATTGTGTGCGTAAAGTAACTTTATTTCATTGAAGGAAAATACGAAATGAATCGTCATTAAAAATTCAAATAATTTTTTTTTTTGAAAAGCTGACCCAAAAAAAATCATACATATTTGAAAACAAATACAAAATCCAAAAATATTGCAAAGCTCATATTTCTGTTTTCAGAAAAAAATTGTATAGACTTGGCAAAAGCTCTAAATGAATTAATAATTAAATAATGTTTTATAAGGCACTCATTTTTAGCACTCGCTGTTTGTTTAGTAAAACCACAGAGGCCAAGTCATGAGACGAATAAACAATTGTACTCATATATATAAAAATAGTCCGTCACGCCGAGACTTCGTAAACTAAGCAGATTTCCCACTACCTGGTGTTACAAGCTAGTAATATTATGAAATAAGCAAAAATTCGTTGAGGAGTAGTGGGAATATAGTGAAAACTGAAAACAAGAACGTGCTAATAACTCACTTAATATTTGACTTATGAAAATATTTGTTTAACAAGAATTGTAGGCATTCAACAGTTTAACAAGATTTGCTCTAAAACATTAACGATCAGACTCATAATAACGAAGATACTATAATTTTTTTTAATGTCCGATTTCAGTCTACCCATATGTCGAGTACAGAAAAGAACCAAAACATTATGGAGTTAAGAACTTAAAATCTTAAATTATGACTTCATCGCACAACACATTTGCATGTAACTCATGTATCAATAGTTCAATGAAAACAATATTTGATATTTAAGCTTCCAATAAAGTGGCCCATGATATAACAGGTTATTGTTAATTTTACATGAGTTGGAAGAGGGGATTTACTGGAGGTTGAAAATTACAAAAAAAAACAAAAAAAAAAACAGATATCTTAGTTAATATTCAAGATAGAGAAAATACGTGTATGATAATATAGATAGGATTGAAATTTAATATTTGACATAAAATTGGTATTATACAATTTCTTGATCCGACAATTAATAACGGAGATATCAAATTTTCGTACCCACTCTAAACCCTCCTCCCCAAAGTTTAATATATAAATTATATATTAAATTTTGAACGGGCTTCATTTTCGTCCTCTCCTAGGTAGAAACGATATGTGAAGAAATTTTACAAAAAATGCTCCATGAATACAATCTCAATAGCTTATTTCTCTTAAGGGAAATCTGCACAAAGTGGCAAAATTCAGAATATTCTAGAAAAAGACTTTTGATTAACTAAAGGCAGAATTAAATAAATTAAAGAATATAATATTTAACTTGTTGTGAATGTAGGAGAGGAAAGGGGAAGACCTATGCCCACCTGGAAACCCAAGTTGAATTTTTTATTTTCCTCATCCCTCCCCACATTCTATCAGTTGCTTCGTTGAAATTTTCATCGCACTGGCGAGCATCATGGCGTAGTTTGCCCAGTGTGAAGTTTCTGTACGATTTTAGAAAATAACTTTGTTTCGATTTTATTCACGATTAAATTCATTGCCGACTTCTAGAGACGAATGCTCGGCTATTGTGAGCCCTTCAAACGTTGAGGGAAAATCTTGAAAACGGTACATAGTGATTTAACTTGATATACAAATAGGTGTTCTGAATATTGAATGGTCTGGGTAAATGTTATGTGTATGACACTATTTGATATTTTGCCGCTAAAATTGGAGAAATTCTAGATTTAAATGGATTCTCATATAAAGAATCATGAAATCCTCAACAACAGAGATCTTTGGAACAAGGAGAATGATCTTTTAAATTTTAAATTAAGTTTGGTAAGGTTAATGGTTTCTACTATTAAAACTACTGGGTTATTAAGCTCTAATTAAAGTTTGTGCGCTCCTGTTTTTCCTTCAAAATTTAGCGTTCAAACAACTTGTATTTATTTTTATTAATTATGTAGTTTAAAAATTACTTCTTCCACGTTGTAGGTCATATCATATTCTAGTTAATTAATTGTAATACTTATAAATTAGGTACATATTTTAAGGGAGGAAACAATTATAACTATTCCTTCTAGTTACATATTATATATATATATATATATACTTATTGGGGCTCAGGTTAGCCATGCGAGTTAAAGCGTTAACCTTTATCTCACATGGTAAACCTAGAGTGGCGAGTTCGATTCTTGCCTGGGCAAAGGAAATTATTTAGTGACGAAATTCATTAAATAACGTCCTAAAATCCCACCCTGGCTAGAAAAGGGTGGTAACCTGTAGATAACCCGTCCCGATTAGCCTAAGTTGCAAAAAGTGGAGGTTAATAAATAATAATAATAATAATAATAATAGTTTTGGCATAAAAAATGGTCTGACACACTGGTCTTGATGAGTTGGATAGACTCATAAGAACGGAGATGACAAAAGCCAGAATGCACCATCCGATTTCATCTATGGCCAGGCTGTATTTATCGAGGAAACAAGGAGGACGAGGCCTTCTCAACATCCGAAACCTATGTCGGTCTCAGGAAGTTAACCTGAGACATTACATAAGATCGAATGATAGCCACGTCTTCAAAGAAATAGTTAAACTTGATGATGGGTTTACGGCCTTGAACTTGAAATGTAGTAACAATCCTGAAGTTAAAAATGAATCCCACTTTCTTTCAGAATGGCAAAGTAAGGAACTGCATGGTCGTTACTACAATCGCCTTTATGACTCGGAGGTAGACTTGGCTTATTCTGTCGCGTGGCTGACGTCTGGAAAGCTGTTTTCAGAAACAGAAGGTTTCATTACAGCTATCCAAGACCAAGTGATTGCCACCAGATCATACAGACGTCATATCCTCAAAGACAGTAGTATCTCAGACAAATGTAGATTATGCAACAAAGCTTATGAATCCATTCAACATATTACGGCAGGATGTGAAATACTTGCTGGATCCGAGTACTTACAAAGGCACAATAACGTGGCAAAAGTATACCATCAAGCTCTAGCAGAGAAATTCGGCATGGTAGGCAGTAAGGTCGCTTATTATCGCTATAATCCTCAAAAATTATTGGAGAAAGATAATATAAAAATGTATTGGGACGAAGCGATGATAACTGACCATACTGTGCACCATAACAAACCGGATATTCTCATTATTGACAAGATCAATAAGACTGCTGATATTATTGACATTGCAGTGCCCAATGATGAGAATATTCGAAAATCCCATGCCGAAAAGTTAAGAAAATATCAAGAATTGGCTATCGAGCTCAAAGAGGTATACAAACTGAAATCTGCAATAGTTACGCCTATTATAGTAAGTTCAAATGGACTAGTGCCAAAAACAACGATAGCAGGCACCAAGAACTTGAATCTGCCAACAGTAATTATAAAAGAAGCACAGCAATGGGTACTTCTTGATACTGCTAGAATCGTGCGAAAATTTTTAAATTCCCCTTAATATGTCACACTCACAAACTCCATATCGGTTGGATTTTCCCCCGATATGGATTTTACTCCAGTTTTCACTGAGTATAAACCTCCCTCATAATAATATATATACTTATTTGTATATTCTTCATAATAAAAAATAAAAAAAGGCAGTAAACAAAAAACAGAAATAAAATACCACAATCATATATTCTATAACATTTTATCTTAAATTAATCGATTTAAAATTATGACGTGAAATAATCGAGTTCAAGATTGACTTGTAAATAATCGACTCGTTGTCAGCTGACCTACCCTACCTCGGGAACCTCTCACTATCAACTACCTCCTCTGTGAGGACAGCCGCAACGAATGTAAAAGGGAAACGAGCACTTCAGAAATGTAAGTAGCAATTTATTATTAGATTTCATAAATATATCATAGATGTAGGCACATACTAATACAATATATAGCAATAGAATTATTAAGGGATGTACTAAATTAATTTTATTAATCATTTTTATATAGTTTTTTTTTTTGAAAAGGGATAGCCCCTGAAAACTTGGCAAGTAAGCCACGAAATATGTAGAGTAGTTTCAATAAAGTTTGCACCGAAAAAAATGTTTTTTATTGGAGACTCTTACCATCAAATGTGAAGAATGTATAAATAATATTGGATCCAGAATAAGACGAATATACTTATTTATTTATTCATATCTATGTATAGTTAATAATTGTTTTTTTTTTTTTTTTTATATTTCGTTAAAACAGATTCAAACACCTCCCTATTGTAGAAGGGTCTGTCTCAATCAATGTAAGAGGGAATGTGTACTTCAGAACTCTATGCATTATGAAGAGATGTTAGGTAAGCCATGAAACATGTAGAGAAATTGTAAATAAACTTTACGGAAATAGGAGGTGGTTTTATTAGTGACCCTTCCCATTAAATATGAAGAATATTGGGTTCAGAATACTTTGCATTAATTTCTGTACTTTTGCAATAATGATTTTTTGTATCTTCAATGGTGTAAAGTAAATATTAAAACTTGTAAAATTTCTCCCTAAAAATTAAAATTTAATCAATTTATTTATAACAACATTCATTCTGATTTAAAATATGATTAAGTCGCTTTTATAAGTTTCAGACGCTTTTATTTATTTCAAGCATTTGCCATGAAGGAAATTAAATGATAACGTTATCTCGTGGTGCAGCTCATAAAAAAAAAAGTTAACTTTTTCGTCGTTTTAGTTTGTTTTTATTTATTTGTTGTAATTTTAAACTGTTTAAAACAAATTTTCATTTTTCCTTGTTCTTCATTTTATAGAGCCCGTGGACATTTGAAGGAATCATTTTGTAATGATGTCACAAGGATGTACCCAACACTTATTTATACTTAAAGTATTTTCATCGCTTGACAAGCTGTAATATGAAATCTGCTGAATGAGAGATAATGTTGCTCTTCCAACTCGCTTTGAGAAACTCTTTGTATGAGTTACTGAAAAAGCGGTCTTGGAAGTGAAGTTACGTTTCCTTAATGATTTCCAGGATTAACTGAAAGCAAGGAGATACCTCTTCACGTGTTTCAGATTCGTCAAGTGAATGATGGATGGCTGCTTTGAAAATTAACTTCCCTCGCATTTTCCGGGACGCTCGGAAATCCCAGAACTGGGTCCTTAAGAATGAGACGTTTCTCGGGAGGCGGAAGAAGAGAAGAATGGCTAATGAAGTTTGTGCGAAGAGCCAAAGTCCTCTATGAATGAAGCAAGGGGGGATAGACTCGAGAATTGAGGCAAAAACTAAAGCAAGGGCTCCTCGAGGGGAGAAAGGGATTCGCTTCTGTATCTATTAATACCCTCAGGAGTTTTTCCGCATCCCTTAACCCTTTAACTGCCGGGACGTGTGATTTAATAAGCACCTCCGCTCCCCACCCCCACCATCCATCCCCTAAACTCGACGGGGCTTCTACAACCCCCAGAAGACTTTACATCTCTAAAGTAGCAATAACAACACTAAACAATGAAGAATTTCTCTTACCTGTGATCCTGGCCTTGTGCGCTAAGCAGAAATAATCAAATTAAGACTTACTTAATAAATAAAATTAGACATCTTCTTAATAAATAATAACAAATTTAATTTTGTTTTATCAGTCTTAAAAATATATATTTCAATATTGATAAGGAACGGATACATCATCCGTAACAAAATAATATTTTTTTTGTTGTTTTGTTGGCAGGGTCAGTAATAAAAACTCCCCTTCACCTGATATAGCAGTACTTCAGTAGGTTAGCAGACGAACACTCCTGCAATTTTGCTGAGTATGCCCATGAAGAGGATGCATATTATACACGAATCATGAAGAGCAAAAATAAATAAAGTTATTTGAAGAGCAACTCGTGTTTAATTTACAGTCACTGCCAACATTTCCATACGATTTTAAAAAACATAACTTTTTCGTTAATAAAATTTATTATTTACACTAAGTATGCGGGAGGTCGAGGTTGGCCGATTGAGTTAAGGCGTTGGCAATATGATTTTTTTTTTCTGATGAACGCATTAAATAAAATCTTTAGTCCCGCCTTGGCTAGAAAAGTGTGGTAATCTGTTGATAACTCGTCCCAAGTAGCCATGTTAACTCAAAGTGGACATTAATAAACAACTTTGAAAGAGACCTCACTTAAAGTTGTATATTGGGTTAGGGAAAAATATAAACTACAATTGCTTCTTGTTTTCCGCATTGATAATCGACAAATACTGTTTATATAACAGTTTACGATCTAAAGCACTGTTAGTGTCTTCCTGTTAACCATATCTCCCAATTCAATATTTATCAATCCCGCACTTGATACTTACTTTGCATGGATGTTTTAAATATAACCATCAAAGAAAATAATGTGTTATTATGTTAATGAGGTTAATATAAACTACATTGATAATAAAATCTTGAATTTATATGATAGCTTAGACTAAATAGTTTATAAAGTGTTTAATATATATGTTAACTTCGAATAAACAGATAATAAGATGTTAAATATAGATGTCACTTTAGACTAAGTAGATTATAAGATGTTAACTATAGATATAGATTAGAGTAAATGAATTATAAGATTTTAAGAATAGATAATAGTTTAGACTAAATTGATTATAAGGTGTTAAATATAGATGGCAGTTTAGACGAAATAGATTATAAGATGTTAGCTATACACGTAGATATAGCTTAGACTAATTAGATTATAATATTTTAAGTATACATAGTTGAGACTAAATGGATTATAAGATTTTTAGTATAGATAATAGTTTAGACTAAATTGATTATAAGGTGTTAAATATAGATGGCAGTTTAGACGAAATAGATTATAAGATGTTAGCTATACACGTAGATATAGCTTAGACTAATTAGATTATAATATTTTAAGTATAGATAGTTGAGACTAAATGGATTATAAGATTTTTAGTATAGATAATAGTTTAGACTAAATTGATTATAAGGTGTTAAATATAGATGGCAGTTTAGACGAAATAGATTATAAGATGTTAGCTATACACGTAGATATACCTTAGACTAATTAGATTATAATATTTTAAGTATAGATAGTTGAGACTAAATTGATTATAAGGTGTTAAATGTAGAGGAAAGTTTAGACGAAATAGATTATAAGATGTAGCAGACAGAGAAGCCCACCAACTCGACTCCATCACCCCTACAACAATTACATATACAGAGCTTTATCAACCACTCAAAGAAGGTATTGGTAAAAACTGGCAACAAATGTGGAACGAAACCCTGAACAATAAACTAAAAGCTATTAAAACCACCATCCGTCCAAGGAAATATTCGACAAGAGACAACAGAAGAGATGGAACTAGGAAGACTCAGATAAGGGCACACAAGATTTACGCATGGTTATCTTATGACAAAAGATCTACCCCCGATCAGTGGGAAGTGTAACACAGACTTGACTATCTACCACATATCAATGGAATGCCATAAGTATACAGATATTCGAAATGAGTGCTATATTACCAATAATATAGAAGTGGCCCTTGGAGATGACGCCAAAGAGCAAGGTAGATTGTTTAATTTTGTAAAAATTATGAATTTATACAAAGATATTTAAATTACAAGTTTTATTACACTTGTTTATATTGTTAAAATGACAATATGGATGAGGATGCCAATAACTGAGTTATAGATATTACAGAGCGATGATAACCTACTAGTTTTTTGCCCTAAAACCTTACGAAACAAACAAACAGATCTTAGTTTAGACTAAAGATATTATAAGATGTAAATATAGATGATTGGTGTGAATAAAGACAAGCATGCCTTCTCCTGGCTGGAGTATGGAATTATAGATATGGGTTTGTTTAATTTTTGCTAATAAATTTCTAGCTACTCTTCCCTGTTCCCTCGCCTTTAACAGTTTTCATATGCGATATAGAAAGGGACACCATGGTTTGTCATCTACTGGCTAGGGTCGGCAGGTATTTGAGACAATTTTCTGAGCAAACAACCTAATTGGCTGACTTCCCTGAAGGGAAATCTCTTGGAATTCAGGAAGAATGTCGTGTATAGGCATTAGAAACACAGTTCTCATTCAAAAGCTTGCTGTCTCGTATTTTTAAATTATTCCTTTTGAAAGGGTAAAAACGGAAATACACTCTAAGGCTAAAGGTCTAAAAGGGATAGAGAGACTCTTGAGAAAGGTATAGAAACACATTGGGGGGTGAAAATCCGCTCTCTCTAGTGGCTCCCCCCACCAGGTGCTGGGGGTGGGGGGCATTAGCGGATGTCACATGTGCCTCTACGAATATCTGGATAATTTAATTAATCTCTTAACTGCTCTCGCTTTTAAGTAGAGTCTTGATTCAACGTCTCGGCCTGTGTGTGACTAGGCGGATAAAAGGTTAAGAAGCCCCCACTGGAGAGATTAAAAGGTTCACGAATCAAAGAAGGAGGATAACCTTTGAAAGGGCTTTCTTTTAGAATTGCGCACAAAAGCCGAGCATTTCTTCCCTTGAAAACAAGTAGCTATGGTAAAAAGTTCAATGGCGACGTTAAACAAAACCCTATACTATATAAAGGGTGAAAAGTGGGAGTCACATCTGTACATAGTTTTCAAAACGAAAGATTAAAATACAGTTCACCGTTTTAGCAGATTTCCTCACCCGGTATCACCAGCTATCTGGTCACCCACCCTCGTTGTTCCATTACACCCCATCACAATTACCACCTCCCTTAAAATGGAACTGTAGTTCAGTAGAAGGGGAACTATCCATTCTTACCCCCAGGTGGGTCACACTACCTGGGGGTAAGAATGATAGTTACCTACCTACCCAACACCAACTGAAACATCAAGCTGGGTCTCAGATTCAAAAAAAAAAAAAAAAAAGATTTCCCTTCTGAAGAGATATCTGGAATTGAGCATGTACTCTTCATACTGCCATGGAAAGTGAACAACTTAATGATCGGCCTCAGATTATCGAAATTTAAAAGGAACGAAATTTTACCCAATTATTTTCATAAAACACACTTCAACTTACTGACTTCAACCACCAATGCACAGACTCTACCCATATACATGGACGTATCCAGAACTGAAAAAGGTACTGGTGCAGCGGCTATTGTAGGAGATGATAAATATGAAATAAGCCTAACTGAAATTGCAAACCATACTCTTGGAACTGTCACACTCACAGAATACAACACATGACATTACTATATGCGCCGATTCATTAAGTTGTTTACATTCGTTCGAAAACATTTACAACACTCATCCCTTAACTACTCAGATTCTAGAACAAATTTCAAAACTAAAGATAAAAGTGACATTGATGAGGTTCCAGGACATGAAAACATTGGACGTACAAACAACCTGGACGAACATGCTACACAGAGAATATCTTCTGATGAATTTAACTTACTACTAATCCTACTAGACTTACATTTACAAATACTACAGGCAGCATTAAATGAGCGGAAAAATTGTTGGCATTCAACACCATAAAATTTTCAGAGAGAAATAAAGCCTTGTATATGGAAGTGGCCATCCAGCAGACTTGACAATGGACGAGTCGAAGTTATACTAACGAGACTTAGGATAGGACACACATTTAACACACTAATGCCTCACAAAAAAACCGGAAGGCCTCTCTCCAGAACATGCCATGAACCATTAACCATTAAACACATACTGACAAACTGCAGGAACATTGAATAATTAGTGACTCCACATATCATGTACGAACTTCTTACAGGCAAGAGCTCACATATGGATATTATACTAAATTACCTTGAAAAATTGAACTTTTTTTTTTTTTAAATTCAACTTCTCTCCGTTTTGATTTTCACATTGAGAAATTTAATATATATAAATGATCAATCCTCTTTAAATTATTAAATAAATTATTGTGAAGAATTAAAGCCTTTTTCTACGTTTATCGATCATATGCTTCACCTTTCAGCAGTAGAGTTTGGTTATATTCTTGTCTTATTCGTATACCTTTATATGACTTTAGTGAACTTATCTTAATTTTTTAAAAATGCATTTTCTTATATTACTGCTTACTATCTCCTAATAAACGGGGTTGATATAGCTGGTACTTGAGTAAGGATTAAAACGATTTTTTATTTTAAATTAAAATAAAAGTTTTAATATACTCTTTGACTTCAACGGCCCTTGTCAATACAACAATGTGCTCAGGTACTGACCGTGAGGTATTCATTTCTCTGCCCGAAATTCAGCTATACATACTTCTAGAATCCTCTGGGCAACCTCTCAAGAGTTCCTATTCAGGTGGTGTATGTACTTGTCTTGACCGGTGCTGTCGGCGGATAATCTTTGGTTCCTTATTTATAATACAAAACGAAATTTCTTATTTCAAGAAATGAATTTGGAAATAGACTCCATTAACTGCGTGCACCTTTATATAGAGTCTTTTAAGGAAATGAACTCACCGAATAGTCGCCTGATCCACTGAAATCCTCAATTGGATAGCTGGTTCCTCCAGAAAATGGTGGTCCTGGTGGTCCAGGTGGGCCGGGGGGTCCTGGTGGACCCCTGATGGTCTCTCCTGGTGGACCCTGAAACATAAAAAAAAGTATAGGTAATGATGAACTGATTTGAGATAGGAACATTCATATTTCGCTAAAAAATAAAAGTCCGTCACGCAACAGATGCGTAAACTAAGCAGATTTCCCATGTGAAGTTTTAAAATAGAGAAGCCTGCATACTGGTAACACAACACCACCGTGATTAAATACAAACGGTAATGAGAAATCTTTCAGTTAATTAAAATAAATTCCCAACTGAAACGGCTTCTGAATTGTAAGAATAATTTATATTTTAATAACTCAAATTTTAGTAGTCCAAGAACTAAAGAACGGGGAGGGGGCGGATGAACAGAACATATTTGCATAAATCTCACAAAGTAAGGAAGGTAAGGTAAGGTTATAAACGACAGGTAAGGTTAGAAGAAGCTTCCACCTGAGCCGAGCATTTACGGAAACGGCCGACCTAATCCGAACTATACCCGACCACAGACTTCATAAAAATCAAAATATCTCGGTTAATATTCAAGATAGAGAATAAATGTATATAAAAATATTTATAGTAAATTTAATTGGCAATAAGATTGATTCTATACAATATTTTGATCCGATGCATAATAAGGGAGATATTTTGAATTTTCGAAAATCCCCCCCCCAAACCACCCCACCCCTCCCTCTAGACCGATTTCAGCCATTAAAGAACTTGATCTGTCTTTTTACATAAAACGATTAAATATAATTTTGAACGGACCTCATTTTCGTCATCTCCTGGGTAGGATTGATGGACATTTGAAGACATTTTATAAAATCGCGTCATGAGTACGACCTCAATAGCTGATTTCCCTTACGGGAGATCTACTAAACTGGTAAAAATGTTAGTGTAAATGGAGGAGAGTACAAAAGCAAATAAGAAGAGAGACCCGAGGAGCACCACTCTCAATTGAAATAAAGTCCGTCACGCAGATGCTGCGTAAACTAAGCAGATTTCCCACGAGCACTAGTGACTTATCTCACCAAATATTATATGTTTCTACGTTAAAGTCTGATGAGCCGAAGTGGGAGTGTAATGAAGGCTGAAAACATTTATAGAGTGACAGTTGTAGAGTATCAGTAGTTCAAGAAGATTGGCTCATTTTTCCATTGGAATATTGTTCCATACAACTAATCATCACGAGGGAAATCTGCTTAGTTTACGCAGCCGCTTTTATATTTTGTCTCAACAAACCCTTATAATGACAATGTTTGTCAAGAAATAAGGGCAAGCCAGAGGCATGAATTTTGGTGTACAAATTATATATACTTCCTAACAATTTGGAAAAAAAAACATACCAAACATACTTATTTTAGATATTCTAATCCTTTTTTTTTAAAAAAAAAAACATCACTTTTAAAAACTGAAAAAAAAGGGGCCAGACATAGGAAAACTTATTCTCTAATTTCATCCCTAAAACCTAAATTGGTGTAAAAAGTGTATGAAACATAAAACGTAGCCCTTTATTTTTTGCATAACTTTGTTTTTGGTCCATAGTGGTAAAACAAATAGTTTAGGAGATACAGTTGTTGGAGTAAACGCTTGGATGTAGCTGTTCACTGAAAAAATATTGGAGCAAATTTTTAAAATGATGAATGATGAATTATTGCATAAAAAAAGTCATACTTTTATGAATTTTGAAGCTACCAAATTAATATTTACTGGATGACTTGAAATAGATTGACCCAGAAAACAGATACTGGGGAAATATACTGTTAATATATTATGCTCGCATGAAAGTAACGTTTATTTTATTTGGTTATTTTAGAAGTAAATTAAAATTAAATAAATATGTTTTCTATATTTCTATATATTACATTATAGCTTGAACTAATCAAACTGTCACATTCCAGGTACTCAGATTACTAATTCAAATGCATTAGTTGTTTTCATGTCATATGTTCCTTTTATGAATATGTATGGAAGTATGGATAGATGAAAGTCCAACAAAATCAGTTAGCCTAATAATACAACAAGGAAAACCACATTGTGTGGCCCCGTTCATTTTCGTAGAAATCACGATTTCGAGGTCACTTGAACGACTATATGGCAAAGAGTATGAATAAAACAGAAATAATACAGAAGCCCCTCAAGAAGGGGCTGCTCAAAATTTGCAGATTTCCCACGAGCAGGTGTAACAACACACTCATGGTGTGATCTCATCTCACCATATATTCTCTATTTCAAAATAAAATCCGGCGAGTAGGAGCGGGACTTTGCTGTAGCTTGAAAACAAGAAAGTACGAATAACTCGCTTAGTATTTGAGTTTCGAAAAAAAACGTGTTAACAACAATTCTTGAGCATCAGTAGTTTAACAATATTAGATCTATACTATTTTTCGATCCAACCCATAATGATGGAAATATTTTAAATTTTTATATCCTCCTTCTAAAGCCATGCTGTTCTCTGTCAGATTTCAGCAAAACTGATTTTTAGTGGGTAATTCACGTACGTACGAAATGTACGTTTAGGACATTTCTAATTTTGTTCTAAGTATTTCAACCAATGTCATTCAAATAATTTCTGTAATTATTTATTAACTCCTAATTTTATAATGAAGTATCAGTTTCGTGATAAATCGGCTTATTTTTAATATGACATGAGTACGAGTAAAAAATCCAAATTTCTCGGTTAATAATCGATAGTGAAAAAAAAAACATATACAAAAACATTATTAGAACATAACATTTTCAATAAGATCTGTTCTATAGACTTTTTCGGTTCGACGTATAATAATAGAGATATATCGAATTTTCGAAATTCCCAATTCTAAGCGCCTCCTTCCATTAGTTGGATTTCAGCCATTAACAAAAATTATAGGTCATTTGGGTAATTCTAGCACGTGCGAAATGTACGTAGAGGGCTTCCTTATTTTGTTCTAAGTATTCAAACCAATGTTCGATTCAACCAAATAATTTTTATAATTATTTATTAAATCAGTTTCGTTTTAAATCAGTTTTCTAAAAAATCCAAATTTTTAGTTTAAATGATCAAAAAAATAACAACATTAAAAAAAAATAACATTTTCAATAAAAACTGTTCGATAGACTTTTCCGATAATTGACGTATAATAATCGACGCTCCACTGTATATCGAATCGAAAGTTCCCACCGTTAAACGCCTCCTTCCATTTGTTCGATTTCAGCCATTAACAAAAATTAAACATCATTTGGGTAATTCTAGCACGTGTGCAATGTACGTAGAAGACTTCTTGATTTTGTTCTAAGTATACAAACCAATGTTCGATTCAACCAAATAATTTTTATAATTATTAACTTAATATTATAATATCAGTTTCCGTTTTTCTTATTTATATGACAGAAGTAAGAGTAAAAATTCCAGATATCTCGGTTAAAAATCGAGATAGTGTAAAAATATATAAAACAACCTTTATTAGAATATAACATTCTCAATAAGATCTGTTTTATAAACGTTTTCGATCAGACGTGTAGTAACAGAGATATATCGAATGCTCGAAATTCCTCCCTCTAAACCCCTCCTTCCTTCAATTTCAGCCATTGAACTTGATCTTTATTTTTTCATAAAACGCTTAAGTATAGTTTGCTAACGATAAAAAAAATTGCTAGGACGTTAACAGACAAATATATAAATAGTTTTTGTACTGGCCTCTTTTAGCAGATTTCCCTTAAGGGAAATCAGTTATTGAGGTTGTACTCATGACGGAATTTTCGATTTTTTTCTTCAAATGTCCATCGATCCTACCTAGGAGATGACGAAAATGAGGTCCGTTCAAAACTGTATATATATATATATATATATATATATATATATATATATATATATATATATATATCAATCTATCTATCTATCTATATATTTGTCTGTTACCGTTCTAGCGGTCGCAATTTTTGTGAAATCGTTACCAAACTCGATATTTAGTAGTTTTATGTAAAAAGAAAGATCAAGTTCGTTAACGGCTGAAATCGGACCAAGGGGAGGGGGGGGGGGTTTAAAGGAGGAGATTTTTGAAAATTCAAAATATCTCCGTTACTATAAGTCGGATCGAAAAAGTGTATAGAATCAATCTTATTGAAAATTAAATACTCTATAAATGATGTTATATACATTTATTCTCAATCTTGAATATTAACCGAGATATTTACATTTTTCAGTTTTCAGCCTTCAGTAAACCCCCACTTCTACTTGTGTTGCATAAATAATTCTCTGTTATATAATAAAAGATATTAATTGAAGCCTAAAAACCAAATATTGTTTTCATTGAACTTTTACTTTGTGAGAAAAACTGTTGCAAAACAGTTCTGTTGAACCCCCCCCCCCCCTTCTTTTGTTTCTGGATTACTAAAATTTGAGTGATTGAGATAAAACTGATTCTGATTCATTACAAATTACACCACTAGCTATAGCAAATTGTTTTCAATAAAATTAATATGATATATTCAAATATATTGCATTAATTGTTTTTCTTTCCGGTCTATCTACGCAGCACTACGAGTTTGGCTTGCCTGTTTGTTTACAATTCAGCCTTGTATTGTACATTTACTGAGCATTCACGGTAGTGTTACCTGTATCTATATTTTTCTATTGCAAACCTACACGTGGGAAATCTACTTACGCAGCCCCTGCGTGACGGACTTTTTTGTCATGCCCCTGGTAGAATTGATGGACTTTTGAGAAAAATTTTCGAAAATCACATGGTGATTACTACCTCAATAGATGATTTTCCTTAAGAAAAATCTGCTAATGCGCCAATGGAATTCACAGTCACCAGCTATACAATTTTATAACTTATAAACTTAACACTAATGGAAGATGGTTAAATATGTATCTGGAGAAAAAATACATATGAAGGGAAAAAAATAAATAAAGAGGAAAAGAGAAGGCATATCTCGGAGGTATCAATCTTGCTGATTTAACCAGAATGCGGGCCGCTTGCGGAAGTGTAGACTCTTATAGGTTTTGAATATTAAAGGAGTAATTTTAAATGTGGGGCCGCCACCTGATGAGAGTATGGTGAATAGAAGCCGTCTCTTTTGAATAATGTATGAACTGAGTGTGCGAAAGCACAGAATCCGTAATTCAGTGGGGGGGGGCTACAAAATAATAATCTACAAGGCGATTATTAAAATTGCTCTCCTTACTATATTTATTTATACTTCTGCTCGTATTTCACCCCTCAGAAGGGGGAGGGGGGATTTATTTTAATATTTATCAAAAGTGGGGAGGGGTGAATAATTATCGAGCCCTTTGGGAATAAATGTAGATTTGAGGAGAGCACTTGTAAACGGTCGGTTAAGCCCATAATAGTGAGTCTTGATTCCCATTTCCCAATTTATGAGGAATCGGAAATTATAAAAATTGAACATTTTTTGTCTTTCGATAGAAAAATTTCATATTAACATAAACAATTTGGTTCAAAATCAGTCCATAAATTGCTTTATTGTGAGGGAAGAATTAAAGTATGACAAGCACTCGATCTTTTTGCAGAAGAAGAGACATTGAAGAATAGCATTAGAGTTATTGACAGTTGTGTACAAATAGTAGCTTAGTATTGTGAAGGATAGTGGAATAATAGTAATAAAGAACAGTAGCATAGTAGAGGACTTAGGGAAGGATATTACTACATTTCAATGGTAGTAATATTATAGTAAATAGTAATTGAAGGATTGGATAGTAGTAATAATATATAGTAAGGCAAGGTTTTAATAGTTAGTAATTGAGATATAATTGGTAACATTAGTCCTTTTTTACTAAATGAGTGGGAAATTAGTAGTTTAGAATAAGGAGGTAGTTAAAACTAGACGGATCGTAGTTAATTCTCCTGCAGCAGAGGAAGAATAATATAGCAACTGTAGAATAAGGGGGTTAATATCAGTAAGTTAGTAGAGTATAAAAGAATAGTAGAATTGTAGAAGGGTGCTAAACTAGTAGAAGTAGTTGCTACAAATTTACTTCGATTAGTAACGGGTAGTTTGCGAAGGGTAGTACGGTAAGTAGTATGGCACGATAGGAGGTGTCTAGGGAGTGGTAGTGGAAGGATAGTACTATAGTAATGGTGAGATAGTAACTAGGCAGAGGGTAGTAGTAGAAATAGGGTGAAGTAGAACAAGGCTAAACAGGACAGTACCTTAGTAACGGTGAGATTGCTGCTTACTAGTGAGTAGTAGTGGGAGGATAGTACCATAGTAATGGTGGAATAGTAACATGGTACAGGGGTAGAAGTTGAAATTTAGTTATGGGACAGCAGCTTAGTAGGAGATAGTAGAGGAAGGACAGTACCATAGTAATGGTGAGATTTCTACTAACTGGTGTAGTAAAATAAGGGTAGTACCTTAGTCGCTTAGTTAGTTATGGGATTGCAGCTTATTATGAGATGGTAGAACAGGGACAGTTCCATAGTAATGATGAAATAGTAACTGACTAGGCAGTAGTAGTGGAAAGATAGTACCTTAGTAATTTCGAGATAGTAAGAAACCTGGTAGAGTGTAGTAGTGGAAGCAGGATGAAGTAGAATACGGCTAGTTGAATAGTAGCTAGATTTGTTACTTATGGAATAGGAGTATAGTAGATGGTTGAAGAGAAGGTACAGTACCATAGTAATAGTGGGATAGTAATTTAATATGGGATAATGGAAGGACGGTAGTACCTTAGTAATATTACGGCAGTATTATCGTACGAGGTAGTAGATGACGGATAGGACCATTGTAATGGTGGGATTGTAACGTACAGGGAAGTAGTAGAAGGATAGTACCTTAGTAATAGTGGTTCAGTACCTTAGTATGGGGAAGTAGAAGAAGGATAGTACCATAGTAATGGTAGGACAGTTATATCGTACGAGGTAGTAGATGACGGATAGTACCATAGTAATGGTGGGATAGTAACGTGGAAGGGTGTACTAGAGGGATATTACTTCAGTATTAGAGTGACAGTAACTTAGGTTAGGGTAGTAGAAGTAGTGTAGTCCCTTAGTAATGGTAGGGCAGTAATGTCGTCTGGGATAGTAGATGAAGGATTGTACCATAGTAATGGTGGGATAGTAACGTAGAAGGGAGCACTAGAACGATAGTACTTTAGTATTAGTGAAACAGTAACTTAGTATGGGGTAGTGGATGAAGGATTGTAATGGTGTGCTAGTAGCTAAGATAGGAGCAGTAGTGGGAGGATACTTCCGAAGTAATGGAATTATTTTAGTAAATTCCCGTAAGTGATAGATTCTCGGATGGAATAGTAATGGGTAGCAATAGACGAATAGTAGTTTAGTACCCGTTATTAGTAGTGGAGGGATAATTTCATAGTCGGAACTTCATTCAGTTATGGTCAAAAATACAAAAAAATAATAAACTAAAAAAACAGTCTGTGTAATATTTGTGAAATACCTCTAATATAAAGGTGAGTAATTATGAAATACATAAAACTTTCAATAGGGAATGCCCTGAAATAATTTAGTAGTAAACCCATTAATTAAATCATATAAAAAAAACCAAATGAAGTTTGTGAAATTATTTTAGTATAATGAAAAGAAAATAGAGGCTATAAAGACGTTTACGATTCAATTTTAAGCTACTGCAGCTCTATAATTAAAAAAACAACATCAAAAGCATAATTAATGCAATTTACAATAAAAAGATATTGAAATAGTAACTACGCATTTACGGGTATATTACACTTTAGAGGTTATTACTATATCTGATGATAGCGTTAGGAAAATAAGCTATAACTTCATTGGTTTATTAAAAAATTTAGAGAGGTGGGACTAAGGATTTTATGACATGATTTTGATAATCAATAAAGTTTTAGTGGCAAGCGGGAATCGAACCCACCACTCCAGGTTGTCCCATTAACTCGCGGAGCTAACCAAAGCCTACAACTTATTTAATTAAATCATAAATACTATCCACATTTATGCCTGAACTTACATTATCACTTCAGATATACTTACAACTCATATGTATCAGTATGTATTCACTTATACTATGAACTCAAACATGTGGGTTGTATCCTGTAGATTTCTCGTCCCAAACAGCCAATGTAGAATAAGGTGTACGTTAATAAAAGTCCTTCACGCAGGGGCTGCGTAAACTAAGCAGATTTCCCACGTGAAGTTTTACAATAGAGAAATTTCACGAGAGCCGAGCAGTTAAGGAAACTGCCGAACTAGCTTTTGGCGGGAAAGTCCCTCGTTTGCTAGCCGCCCAGATTTAATAAAAATGCAAATATCTCGGTTAATATTCAACATAGAGAATAAATGTATATAACACTATTTATAGTAAATTTAATTTGCAATAAGATTGATTCTGTACAATTATTCGATCAGACGTATAGTAATGGAGATATTTCGAATTTTCGAAAATCCTCCGCACTGAACTTCCCCTCCCACTGGTCGGATTTCAGCCGTTAACGAACTTGATTATTCTTTTTACATAAAACGACTAAATATCGAGTTTGGTAACGATCAAACAAAAATTGCGACCACTAGAGCGGTAACAGACAGACAAATATATATATATATATATATATATATATATATATATACAGTTTTGAACGGACCTCATTTTCGTCATCTATTAGGTAGGATCGATGGACATTTGAAGAAAAATTTCGAAAATTCCGTCATGAGTACAACCTCAATAGCTGATTTCCCTTAAGGGAAATCTGCTAAAAATAAATAAATAAACATACGCGAGATGAAACGTTCGTCTTAATTCACTTGGTGTGATAATGACTCAAGATATGTACTTCAATCAGTAGGAGACGAATTCCCAATTTTTGAAAAACACTTTTTAATTTCTCTCCACCATACTAAGATATATGTACGTTTCGCTTGTTTCTCATTTTAACAGATCAGGAAATCAGCTAATGAGGTCGTACTTATGAATCGATTTTCGAAATTGTTCATCAAATGTCCTCCAAGTAGATGACGAAAATGAGTTCCGTTCAAAATTGTGTGTGCATATATATATATATATATATATATATATATATCTAGATATATATATATATATATAGCCCGAGCAAAGACGGGAATCATTAAGAGTCTGAATGTTGATTGAATTTTTTATTTGGCAAGGCTACAATGTGTACAACTACAATGTTTTCCCGTAAGGGTCATGTAGGAAAATTATAGAATAGAAATTTTAAATGAAAATTAGTCGCTAATTAATCTCTTTTAGCAGATTTCCCTTAAGGGAAATCTGCTATTGAGGTCGTACTCATGACGCGATTTTCGAAAAATTTCCTCAAATGTCCATCGATCCTACCCAGTGGAGATGACGAAAATGAGGTCCGTTCAAAACTATATATATATATATATATATATATATATATATATATATATATATATATATATATTTGTCTGTTAACACTCTAGTGCTCGCAATTTATGTCTAATCGTTACCAAACTCGGTATTTAATCGATTTATGTAAAAATAAAGATCAAGTTCGTTAACGGCTGAAATCGGACCAGTGGGAGGGGGGGTTTAGAGGGGGGATTTTCAAAATTTCGAAATATCTCCGTTATTATGCATCGGATCGAAAAATTGTATAGAACCAATCTTATTGCAAATAACATTTACTATAAATATTGATATATACATTTATTGTCTATCTTGAATATTAACCGAGATATTTGCATTATTCTGTTTTCAGCTTCTGAGATGAGATTGGCTAACTTCGGGTCTAGTCGTGAGTTTCCGTCAAGAGCTAGTTCGGGCCGTTCCCGTAACTGTTTGACTCTCTATTCTGAAATTTCTCTATTGTAAAACTTCTCGTGGGAAATCTGCTTAGTTTACGCAGCCCCGGCGTGACGGACTTTTCACTGTTTGACACACCATGAATAACTCAGATCATAATCCTGGATAGCATTTATTATAATTGAATTCATTTATAGTGAACAAATTTGTCAAAAACCAATCCGAGCATTATATGCATAATAGTAAATGCGAGTACAAAAAATACATTTCACAGGAAATTAGTTAATACAATTAACTGTGTTAGCCTACCGACAACTTCCGCTCCCGCTTGAGTCTTATCAACATTGCTTTATTTAAATATCTATAGTTTATATTGGAAAGAATTGCATATATATATATATGTCTATTACCGCTCTAGCAGTGGCAATTTTTGTCATATCGTACCGAACTTGATATATAATCGTTTTAAATAAAAAGATCAAGTTCGTTAACTGCTGGCAGGATATAGGAGAGGGTTTATTGGGGTGAATTTCAAAAATTCTTATTATCTCCGTTATAATGCGTTGTATCGAAAAATTGTATCCCGTAAAACCAATCTTATTTAAAATGTAATGTTCTATAAATGTTGGCATGTGTATATTTATTCAATATCTTGATTATTAACCGAGATATTTGCATTTTTCAGTTTTTGGTCTTTAGTGAACCCCCACTCCTACTCATCTCATATTAACAGTATGCTATTACGTTATGAAGCATTTTATTAGAAGCCTAAATACCAAATATTGTTCTCATTGGACTTTAAAGTTTTGAGGTAAATGAAAATACGTAATGTACGTGGCAAATCTCCTGAGTTAACGCAGCTCCTGCGTGACGGACTTTTTCTATAACAGCTCTTCAGGAACATGATATAAAACTAAAATAAAATATCAGCCAATAGTTTCCCAGTTAAAGAACTCTTGAACCGGTAGTTTGTATATATCATATGCTATTGTTAGCCATATATCAGTAATCACAATTACTAAATTATAATGATTCTTTACAGCTTCAAGCATAAATTATGGACAGCAAAGTGGCATTTTGCTGACTGGACAATCCAATTAATTTTAAATGAGACCGGAAATTAAAATATAGACTGTAAAAGGTAATTGTAGTCAACAAGTTCATTAATGGCCTACAACTCCTGGCTCAACGAATTATCGATATTTGTGCCAATTATGAATGAATCATTTGGCGAAGAAACTTGCTTTATAGATTAATTAATTAACGAATAAGGTAGATAAAATCATTTTACACGAAATTTCTTTATCTCATAAATACAATTCTCAGATTTACCTTTAGGGAAATCAGCAACTGATATCTTAGTTAACGCGATTTTTGAAATTTCCCAAAATCTCTATCGGTCCTACCTTGGAAGGCAACGGAAATGAAATCTGCCCAAAATTATATAAAATTGTAACCTCTGTCTGTACATTGATTTTTTTCTCTTGAAATTTCACTATGGTTATTTGTTTTACATGCCGTAGACACGATATCTGCAATTTTAGCTTTTGTGTCTGTTTGTATATTTGTTTGTTAATTTTTCACGCATAAATCGAATTTAATGAAGGTTGGTATTTGTATTACTACTAACCCATCTTAGAAGTTAAGGTGTTCAGGTTAGCCATGTGAGTTAAAGCGTTGGCCTTAATCTCACATGGTAAGCCTAGAGTGGCGAGTTCGATTCTCGCCTTGGCAAAGGAAATTATTTAGTGACGGAATTCATTAAATAACATCCTAAGCCTTGGCTAGAAATGGGTGGTAACCTGTAGATAACCTGTCCCAATTAGCCTTAGTTGCAACAGGTGGACGTTAATAAATAATAAATAAATCTTAGAAGTTAGGCTATATTAATATTCTCTGAGACGAATAGGAGTGGGGGTTATAGTGGAGCCTGAAATTACAAATAGCGATATTCCTTTTCCTGTTGCTTTTTTGGGAAATATGCACATAACAAACGTTGTTTATTTTGTTATTTAGAGTAACGTTTGTTATATACACTTTTGTCGTATACTGAAGTATGAATGAGTGTACGCCAAAAACTATAGCGGGAGTCAACAGTTTTATTAGTTGCAAAAGACCGAACTAAACGAAATTCGGTATGCGTATTAGCAGTAACTCCTCCATGATATTAAGCTCAACCAACATTTCTATGGACGAGCACGAGTGGAGCTTGTAAGGGAGGCCTGAAATTAAAAATAGCGATATATCGTTTCCTATTCGATTTCGGCAAATACGCACATGAGAAAAATTGTTTATTTTGTTATTTACAGCAACTTTTGTCTATAACAAAGTATAAACGAGATATATACTAAAAAGTAGCCAACAATTTCATTGGACACTAACGTACTCAACAAAGCTCGATATGTGAATTAGCATTAATTCTTCCATGGTTATTTTATATTATGGACGGATTATCTACAGGTTACCACCCTTTTCTAGCCAGGGTGGGACTTAGAATCTTACGTGATTAAAAGCTATATTAAAATTTTTAGGTTGGAACGAAAATGGGGGTTATAAGGACGGGGGGGGGGGAGCTTGAAATAAAAATTCGCGATTCATTTTCTATTTGTTTTAAGGCAAACGTACACATACAAAAAGTTGTTTTAGTTAAAAAACATTACTGGTCATTAATTAATATTTACTTGCTCATCCTGATACATTCTTTTTTTTTTTTTATAAAAGAACGATGACTAAAAGTGGGGGTATATTGACAGCTGAAATCTAAAAATGTCCATATCTCAGTTTATATTGAAGACAGAGAAAACATTTGTAGAACAGTATATTTACAAAAATACCGGTTGTATACAAATTTTCAATGTGACATATAGTAGCGGAGATATTTTGAATTTTCAATATTCCCCCTTTAAAAACCCTTCCACTTGTCCTATTTCAGCCGCTAATGTACATGATTTTTAGTTATATACAAAACTTAAATATCGAGAATGGTGCCGATCTACAAATACGGACTTCATTAACAAATTGTCCTTAAGGGGAATCAGCTTTTGAGGTCGTACTCATCACGCGATTTTTGAAATTTTACTTCAAATATCCACCGATCCTACCAACGAACTAAGCAGATTTCCCACGTGACGTTTTCCAGTAGATAAACCTGCCCAATAACACCTGTAGTAGTAAGGTATCTCTAAACCTATTCAAGAGGGACGAATAGTTATGGAAACGGCAGCCAGAGCTCTCAACGGAAATTCCCGAACATAGCCGACTCCTGCCGACGACACACAGAATACAAATGCAAATATCTCGCTTAATATTCAAGATACAGAATAAATGTGTAAAACAATATTTATAGTAAACTTAATTTGCAATAAGATTGATTCTATACAATTTTTCGATCCGACGCATAATAACGGAGATATTGTGAATTTTCAAAAATCCCCCTCTAAACCCCCCCACTTGTCCGATTTCAGCCATTAACGAACTTGATCTTCCTTTTTACATAAAACGAATAAATTACGAGTTCGGTAACGATCAAACAAAAATAGCTAGAGCGTTAACAGACAAATATACATATATATATATATATATATATATATATATATATATATATATATATAATTTTGAACGGACCTTATTTTCGTCATCTCCTAGGTAGGATCCATGGACATCTGAGGAAATTATTCGAAAATCGCGTCATGAGTACAACCTCAATAGCTGATTTCCCTTAAGGGAGGGGGAGAATTTTGAAAATTCGAAATATCTCCATTACTATACATCGGATCGAAAAAAAATGTATAGAATCAATCTTATAGAAAATTTATATAATTTAATTTAAATGAGTTCCGCAACGCAGGCGATTTACTCATTATTAAAGTGTCATTAAAAAGTGAAATGCAAAAAAAAAAGACAAACAACAAAAACAAACGGAAAAAGAGTGAACTGATGTTCAATGCAAATGATGTTTGAAGCATATAAGGTGATATGAAGCAAACAATATTCTACGATATGGAAACATCAGGGCAATGAACATTATATATGAATGAAAATGTAACTGTAGATAGCCAAAAAAAAATAATAAAAAAATAAATAAAATAAAAAACAAAATAAATAAATAGAAAATAAATAATATTAAAGTTTATACACCCTGCTAATATAGGAAAGTAAGTGAAGAGTGGTGTGTAGTAAGTGTACTATAAATATTGTAATATACACTTATTCTCTATCTTGAATATTAACCGAGATATTTGCATTTTCAGTTTTCAGCCATCAGCAAACCCTTACTACTATTCATGTTACATAAACAATACTCCGTCATGTAGTAAACCACATCATTCGAAGCTTTAAATACCAAATATTATTTTCAAGGGACATTTATTATACGAGATAGACGCAAATATATTCTGGTGAACCCCCCCCCCCCACCTTCTTACGTTTTTGGACTACTTATATTTGATTGATTTGAGATAAAAATTATTCTGATACATTTTATATTACAGTACTATATATAGTAAATAGTTTCCATTCAAATTAATAGGTTTTATTCAGATATATTACAGTAATTGTTTTTCTTTTGGGAGGTTTCAAATTATCGTTTGTATTTATTCACTTAATATTCACGGTGGTGTTGTGTAGATTTATCTATTGTTAAACTTCACGAGGGAAATCTGCTTAGTTTACGCAGCCTCTGCGTGATGGACGTATTTGTCATCCTCTTTTTTTTGTAGTGGACATTCGAGGAAATTTTTCTAAAATCGCGTCATAGGTACAATTTTAAATTTCCCTTAAGGAAAGTCTGCTAAAAACATTAATTGCACACGTCTATTAGTTTAAAAAATATAGACGTGCCAAATCGGATGATTGCTATTGATACAGACTGTATTTCACCTCCTTTTGAGGTAACAGGCGTTGCTGAAGTTGTAGGGGTAATTACTAGTGGAATTCCGAATATAATCAGGGGATGGAAGTTCTCGAGAGATATTCCACGAAGAGGGAATAATGAAGTATTAAATTTAACCCTGGCTTCCACGTGTCCCATATTAATGTGACTTCAAAAAGATAATCCTTCAATAAGCAGGTGTATCTTAATAAGCCTTATCCATATTATAACTAGGTCGAAGGGAAAATGGCCGAAGGTCAATGGTTGAAAAACACATGAAATATCTTCCACTGATTTATTTTAGCAGATTTCCCTTAAAGGAAATCAGCTATTGAGGTCGTACTCATGACGCAATTTTCGAAGTTTTTCTTGAAGTGTCCATCGATCCTACCTAGTAGATGACGTAAATGAGGTCATCAAAACCGTATATATATATATATATATATATATATATATATATATATACACACACACACACACACACTCTGTTATATCGCATAATCATTTTGCATTCATATCTCATTATCTAAGTGTTGAGGCTAGAAAATTGATGAATGATACACAGTGGTGTAAACGATCTGTCAACAAATACATCTTTGAAAATCACGTGGTCGAAAATTTAAGTTGGTTTCAGATGCACAGGTTCCCAACGAAGTATGAAGGAATTTCAGCAACTACAATAAGTACGAAAAAAATTTCGTGGTACGATAGTAGCAACTAACATTATACGCTTGATGTGGACAACCAAAGGCAGGGAGGGACTAAGGATTTTATCTAATGAGTTCGTCACTAAGTAAACTCACATTGCTCTGGCGGGAATCGAACTCGTCACTGTCGGTTTACAATGTGAGAGACCAACGATTTAACTCACGCGGCCAACCTGAGGCCTCGGAAATTTGTGAACCCCTGAATATTATATGTGTGAAGTGATGACCATATAACAAGTAGTTTTGATTGCATTAATTAATTTCGTGTAATTGCATATAACAAACAGCAATTATTTATGAAAATTAGAAACATGAAAAAACAACTAATAAAAAGAAAAGGCAAAAAAAAAATGTAACAAATTACTTAAATAAATATAAAATAAATCTTCAATTCAGCTCAGAGACAGAGCGCTGAATTGATTCGTGCCTTGAATCCAAAAGGGACATTGCAAGATCTAAATCAATTTTAATTCTTAATAATAATAAAACTAACGCCATTACATTGCAGCAAAATTGATGGATTGAATATGCTGGTTGAAATATTTATAATGATTTCGATAAATATTTTCTGGTGATTGAGGGCATAATTATGTATGTACCTTTAGGGGTCAAGTATTAAGAAAGTTTGAGTTATTTGTTCTTCACATTTGAACGATTGTGTGATATGAAATCTTTTTATTTATTTACTTACATGCATCAGCAACAACTTAATTTTTTTTACCAACAACTAAATACAACCCACCCAAAAAATAACACTATGTAAATAAACATTAAACAAAAGTAATAAACACAAAAACTACTACAGATAAGAATATTGTAATACAGAATTAAATGTTCAATATAATTATTATATTTTATTTTCATTTATTATGAAGAGCTCCGTAACTAAGGCGACTTGGCTCTTCTTAAACATGTGGGGAAAAAACAAGTAAATATAATAACACAAAATGGAACGTGATTTTCAAACTTCGATCCTTCGTAGGAGATTTCGAAAATGAGGTCCGTTCAAAACTGTATATATATATATATATATATATATATATATATATATATATATATATATATATATATATATATATATAAGCACCCACAAAAAATAATACTCTGTCATATAATAAACTGCATTATTCGAAGCTTAAATATCAAATATTGTTTTCCAGAGACCTTTATTATACGAGATACATGCAAATATATTCTTATGCCCCCCCCCACGTCTTAAATACTTGGACTACTCAAATTTGATTGATTGAGATGAAAATTATTCTAATTCATTATAAATTACAGTACTAGATATAGAACATAGTTTTCAATAAAATTAATATGGTATATTCAGTTATTGTTTTCCTTTTCGGTCAGCCAGTGGCACATCTGTTTGTTCACATTTGAGACGTATTCCGCCGGGAGGGGAAAGATTTTTTATTTCCGGTTGCACTTACTCACTTAATATTCAGGGTTAGTAGAATGCAGGTTTATTTATTATTAAAATTCATGAGGGCAACCTGCTTAGTTTACGCAGCTCCTGCGTGACAGACTTTCTTTGTAATGATGGGACTTGTTGAGTTCGCCTCTAAATAAATTGGGATGTTATATACAAGTTACCAACCTGTTCTAGGTAAAAGAGCATCAGTTAATAAATAATATTCATTTTCAACTTAATGTCAGCTGGAAGCAACTCTTGTATAATACTCAACTCCAAATGTTTTCTATCAATTTCAAACAGTGGAAGACATTTGGAGTTTGAATCCACAAATTTTTGACGTAATGTAGAATTCTCCAGAAATGGACAATTAGAACTTGTTATGACTTGTAGAACTAAATCAAGAGAGAAATTCTGCGTTGAGCTGTGGAACAGACTGAACTCATTAACATTAAATTATACATGGAACTGTCAAAAGAGGGCGTGGCAAACACTCCAGGGAGATTGTTCTCATTCCGCGGGGCCTACACGACTTTCTTCCAGACAAACCTTAACGATTTTCCAAATTGAACTTCATAACAAGGGGTTACTACTTAATTAAGTAAATTAATAATAATAATTGTGCTTTAAAGTTGACTTAAGCAAAGTAAATTTAAATATTTTGATGATAAGAAGCCGGCTAAAAATTGTTACAAAGTTTTACATACCAATGGTCTTTATAAACTTGGAAAACCTACAAACGCAGCACCAAAGTGAATATTAAGTGAATAAATACAAACGTTAATAAGAAATCTTGCTGTCAATTTTAACAAACTCCCGACTGGAAGAGTCTGAAATGTAAACAAACAGGACTGCCAACATCCCACCGGAGAGGAAAACAATTACTGAAATATATCAGAACATGTCATATTAATTTTATTGAAAACTATTTACTAAATCTAGTGCTGTAATTTATAATGAATCAGAATAATTTTTAACGAAAACAATCAAATTTTAGTAGTCCAAGAACTTAGGACGGGGGTGGGGGGTCAACAGATCATATTTTTAAATGTCTGGTATAATAAAGATACTTTGAAAACTATATTCGGTATTTAGGCTTCAATTAATGGGGTTTATTATATAACGAAGTGCGGGTTTGCTGAAGGCTGAAAACTGAGAAATGCAAATATCTCGGTTAATATTCAAGATAGTGAATAAATGTACATTCCAATATTTATAGTAACATTAATTTGCAATAAGATTGGTTCTATACAATGTTTCGATCCGACTTATAGTAACGGAGATATATCGAATTTTAAAAAATTCCCCTTCTAACCCCCCCCCCCCCCTCCCACTTGTCAGATTTCAGCCATGAACGAACTAGATCTTTCATTTTACATAATACTATTAAATATCGAGTTTGGTAACGATCAAACAAAAATTGCTACCACTAGAGCGTTAATAGAGAAATATATATATATATATATATATATATATATATATATATATGTATATATATATAATTTTGAACAGACCTCACTTTTGTCATCTCCTGGATAAGATTAATGAACATTTGAAGACATTTTTTCGAAAATTACGTCATGAGTACAACCTGAATAGCTCATTTCCCTTAAAGGAAGTCTGCGAAAAAGACGATAATGAATGGGGGTATATTGGAGGATTAAAATTTAAAAAATGCATATACCCCCTTTTAAGTTCGAAATAGAGAATAAGTGCATCGAACAGCAATTGTAGAAAATGTTCAACAAGATTGTTCCTGTTGCATAGTCGGCTCATAACAACGGAGATATTTTGAATTTTCGAATTCCCACCCTATATTTCTGGTCCGATTTCCCTCATGAATGAAAATGACCTTTAGTTTTGAATGAAATGGTTAAATGCAGAGCAGACCATAGATTATACATTTTCGAGTCAAGAACGTATAATCTCTGTTCAGTCGTCTCTTTCCGCGCTTACTTAGTTCACTAACCGGCCGTACATCCGGAGGTCACCGTAGGCGGTGTCTAAGAGCGGAAACAGCAGCGCTAGCGTACAGGACGCAGCGCTCGTTTTATGGCTGGGCAGCCATTGTTGATTCTATTACTCAAGTTCACGCACGTGCTTGGGTTGTGCTCCGCAAAAAGGTGAACATTGTTCGGCTCCCGCAGCCCTTGTATCCAAAAGGGATCGCCGCATCGAAGATAGAGATCTCCGCGGTCATTTTGCACCAGCTAGAAGAAGGAATCTACTGTGGAACACAAATAACACTGGAAAGAAAACCCGCCTCATGGAAAGTATATTTTTCTCGAAGGTACCTCTTTCTTTATTATAATGCTAGCATTATCGACGTAAGCAATCGAATGAGTACTCATGATATAGGACATTTCAATCATTATTTAGTGTATATATATTATTGGCTTGCCGCTAAAGTTTACAACCCAAACAAAGGGTAACCATTGTGTTCTGTCTATGTTGTACAGTCATATTTCATAAAGTTAAAGTTTCTTTGTTTTCATCACATCTTTATCAATAAGTGTTAATGTTTGTTTCATTAGATTTAAGGTTAGTCCCTAAATTAGTATTCTTTTCAGGTTTAAATTGTATCAAATTAGTCTCATTCTGTTATAACCTCTCAGCAGGTTCATTACTATAAAGTTTATTTATATGCTATTTTTTTATTCAATATATTTTGATTCTTGGAGAACTCAAATAGTAGCTGGTATTATTTCAGCCTCATCTTTCCAAGAGAATAGTAAATACTTCGGTATAATTAAGGTGAGGAAATTATCTCATTTAATAATTTTATTTCAGTTTAATGGTTTCTTATTATTTCCTCAAAGGCTAACCGCACGCCCTAACAATCTCAGTTGATTATGTCACCACATAACGCACTTGCATTTGTCTCACATAGTAAACGTCCGTTGAAAACAATATTTGGTATTTAAGCTTCAAATAAGACGTTTCTTTGGCATATTGGGTAACTGTTAACCTGGGAATACAATTTGTTGGGATTTAATAACGAAAGAAGATGCATATATTTTGGGGAAATATATTAATATTCAAATTAGGAAAAACATGTTTTATACTCTCATTTATAAAGATAAATGTTTTACAAAATTGGGTTAAATTTTCGATTCCTTCCTCCGGTCCGTAACGAACGAAATCTTTAGTTTTACGTGCAACGCTTATATGTTGGTAACAATCAAACTAAAATTGCGACCACTAGAGCTGTCACAGACAAGTATATATATATATATATAATTTCGAACGGACCTTATTTCTGTCATCTACTAGGTAGGATAGATGAACATTTGAAGACATTTTTTGAAAATCGTGTCACGAGTGTAACCTAAGCAGCTGATTTCCCATACGGGAAATCTGCTAAAACTGATTGGATGGCTAACTCCCCGTGAACATGGCTCATCTCGCAGAACGAATATGGCGGGAGATGAGAGGTCTCCGCCCCGGCAAACGAATCGGCTTTTCTCCTAATAATCTTTAGTTTCGCATGAAACGCTTATATATCTAGTTTGTAGTAAATATCAAAATAAAATTGCGACCGCTAGAGCTGTTACAGACAAATATATATATATATATATATATATATATATATATATATATATATATATATGTACATACACATAATTTTGAATGGGCCACATTTTCGACATCTCCAGCACCGATGGACATTTGCAGTAACTGTTTGAAAATCGCGTCACACGTACATCCTGAATAGCTGAGGGAAATCTGCTAAATAAAAGGGAAATAAATAGATTGGTTGCCTTAACAAGATGTTATCGGTTTATTATTATTGTATTATAGTATTATAAACATAGGCAAGAATCTTGGGCAAAAAAGATGTATAAAAAGTCCGTCACGCATGGGCTGCGTAAACTAAGCAGATTTCCCACGTGAAGTTATACAATAGAGAAATTTCACGAGAGCCGAGCAGTTAATGAATCGGCCGAACTAGCTTTTGGCGGGAAAGTCACTCTCGTCCGTTAGCCGTCAATTTAATAAAAATGCAAATATCTCAATTAATATTCAATATAGAGAATAAATGTATATAACAATATTTATAGTAAATGTAATTTGCAATAAGATTGATTCTGTACAATTTGTCGATCCGACGTATAGTAACGGAGATATTCCGAATTTTCGAAAATCCTCCCCTCTAAACCCCCCCCTCCCACTTGTCCTATTTCAGCCGTTAACGAACTTGATCTTTCTTTTTACATAAAACGACTAAATATCGAGTTTGGTAATGATTAAACAAAAATTGCGACTACTAGAGCGGTAACAGACAAGTCCGGGACAAAAAGATAGCCCACCCTATATTTCTTCTCTTAATCATTTTTAACTATTGATATAATTTGTATTTATTAATATGTAGTGTATTCTGCTCAAATTTGAACCGATGATCAATCTAATAGGAGTCGGAAAAAAATAATTTGTAAGAATTAATAAATAATACTTGATTTGGGGTGACACAAAAAGATAGCACAGTGAACAATAATTAATAAAATCCTTTATTAAAAATACATTAAAAGAATACAAATGAAAATTCAATATCCTGTATACGCACCACCTTTTTCTAATGCAGCAATCATACGATTTGAAAGTGAGTTAAAATGGCGACGAATCAACTCTTGAGGTAGTTTGGTCCACTCCTCCTGAATTGTTTTTTTTTAATTCTTCAACGCACTCAAATTGTCGGCTCCCACTGTAAACACTTCTAGCAAGATGTCCCCATACATTTTCGATGATATTAAAGTCCGGGGAACGAGCCGGCCAATCTATAATTCTGATCCTTCCTTTTCTAAAAAATTCTTTTGCAACTTTCGCCGTATGAACTGGAGCATTATCTTGTTGAAAAATTACGTTCTCTTTAGGAACAAGTTCAAAATATTTTTGTAGTTGGTTTTCTAACAAAATAACATATTGCTGACTGTTCATTCTACCAGAAATAAACAGGATATCAGTTTTGTGATCATAGCCAATGCCTCCCCATATCATGACGCTGCCTCCTCCCATTTGCCTCTTGGAAAACATTTTTTCTTCTTTCCGTAGATCATGGTAATAGTGAGCCCAGCCATCAGGACCGTCGAGGTCGAATTTTTTTTCGTCGGTGAACAAGATTTCTTTCCACTCGTCTTTCCATTGGACATGTTCACGGGCAAACTCCTTACGCCTTTCTTTATGCGCCATGCTTAGAGGTGGCATACCTTTCATTTTCTTTCTTTTAATGTGAGGAGCTGCACGAATGATCCTCTGGACATTTTTCAAATTCGTCACTACACCAGCAATTTGACGGGCCGTTAATGATGAGTTGGATGCAACCCTTAAAATTCCTCGTTTTTGCCGTGTTGTTAAAGCCGGCGGCCTTCCAGGAGATTTCTTCGTCCCATAGCTTTCTGGAGACTTCAAAAAATTTAAAATCACTTTTCTACTCCTACCGGTATTTTTGAAATATCGGAAATACAAAACCCTCGATTTTTCATTCGCTGAATGATATTTTTTTCACCTGGTGATAGTGATTTTGCTCGTCCCATCTCACTAAAATAATGTTAACAACTTAAAAGAATAAACAGAACTGGATTAGCCTTGTCTACTCAGAGGGATTTGGTTTTCTTTGTAAAGAAACAATAGGTGTGCTATCTTTTTGTCTTACCCCAAATCAAGTAATAATATTAATTCTCACAAGCTGTTTTTCCTACCTCCTTAATCCTTAATGGATCCTTAATCCTTAATGAAACCTTAATTCTTAATGAATCCTTAACCCCTATTGATTAAGAGAAAAAATATAGGGTGGGCTATCTTTTGGTCCCGGACCTTATATATATATACAGTTTTGAACGAACCTCATTTTCGTCATCTACTAGGTAGGATCGATTGACATTTGAAGAAACATTTCGAAAATTCCGTCATGAGTACAACCTCAATAGCTGATTTCCCTTAAGGGAAATCTGCTAAAATAAAATGAATAGAGTAGATATCGACAGAACCCAAGAGATTCACGAACAAGGCCTGACCTTTATACATTATTTCTACAATACGGCCAGGTAGCGTCAGCGTTTCTTTGGAACACAAAAATAAGTATGAGAGTTAAATTGTAACAAAAATAATACATAATAATTAGAAGGATAAAATTGAAAGTAATTGATGAAATAATGAGAAATAAATCGTCCACGAATAATTTCTGAGTAGAGGAATTTCCAGTGATTCAGATTTGTGGTCTGTTGGTCTTGTTGCAAGGGGGCATGCTTTAATTGTTTATTACTAGCATACAGAACAGAATAAATAAACCTAGCAATTTGTTGGAATAATTTAGAAGTTTATGTTGTAATTTTGGCCGGAGAAAAAAATATCTATTGCTAATAAATGAGGTATAATATCAGGAATATCAGTGATTAGATAACGGTGGGCTATTGCAGTGCGGACCATCCCTTAATTATGTATTAGTTAACTAAACAGTGTAAATATTTAAGCTGGTTTTCGGAATAATTTAGAGTTCACTGCCATAATGTCGGCACCCACATAGTACACTAATTATAGGCTAGGTTACTCCATGTGACATTGTTGACAACTCGGTAATTCTCTCGGTTTTAGGCTACCTAACCATTATAGCAAAGTCCCGATTAATGCTTTAAATTTGAAATTTAATTTCTTCAATACAATAGACAGTAATTATTTCAATAAAATACTTACCCTTGGTCCCCGTTCTCCTTTTTCTCCTTTAATTGGTCTTCCAAACTGTCCAATCTCTGCAAAATATAAAAAAAAAAAAAAATATAGTCATAACTTCTTATTAAAACTGAAATATTACACTATAGCTATTTTTCTAATTTTAGTTACTTTTTTTTTTAAACAGAATCTAATAACTCCTTAGATATATTATTATTAGTTCAATTCATTTTTTATTGTATAATTTTCCTATTTAATGTTCTTTGGAGATGTATTTTATTTTTGTAGTTTTATATGGAGAACGATTATTTTTTTATATTTTTAATTAAGTATATAAATAGAGATTTTCAATGTGGATATTAAATAAAAATCACTGTATTGACAAAATAAAGGATAAATAATGATTACGAATTATTTTATTATATATTTCTGTATGGACATCACATCAAAAGTGATTGGCCCTTTAAAAATTAAGACATTATACAATGTAAAATAACAAAAGTCCACGCAGGGGCTGCGTAAACTAAGCAGATTTCCCACGTGAAGTTTTACAATAGAGAGATCTGCTTAATAATAATTGTAGTAGTAAGAAACCTTTAAACCTAAAACATTATTTAGGGCGTAATAACCCAGTAGTTTCTAGCCCCAAAAAACAGTTAACCTAACCTCTAAACCTATTCAAGAGGGACGAATAGATACGGAAACGGCCGTCAGAGCTCTCGGCGGAACGTCCCGTACCTAGCCAACTCCTACCGATCACACACACAATACAAATGCAAATATCTCGTTTAATATTCAAGATACAGAATACATATATAGAACAATATTTATAGTAAATTTAATTTGCAATAAGATTGGTTCTATACAACTTTTCAATCTGACGTATAGTAACGGAGATAAATCAAATTTTCGAAAATCCTCCCCTCTAACCCCCCCCCCTCCCACTTGTCCGATTTCAGCCGTTTACGAACTTGATCTTCCTTTTTACATAAAAAGACTAAATATCAAGTTTGGTAACGATCAAACAAAAATTGCGACCGCTAGAGCGGTAACAGACAAATATATATATATATATATATATATATATATATATATATATATAAATATATATATATATATATATACAGTTTTGAACGGACCTCATTTTCGTCATCTACTAGGTAGGATCGATGGACATTTGAAGAAAAATTTCGAAAATTCCGTCATGAGTACAACCTCAATAGCTGATTTCCCTGAAGGGAAATCTGCTAACTGAAGAAGTTATAAAGGGAAATTTTATAAATGAGCATAGTGACAGTTGTGAATTTTACATCGGGTCTGCCAGAGAAAATAAAATATAAAAGCATATAAAGCAAAAAAAAAAAATAAGACAATTATTCAACTTGAGAAGAGAATATATTCAGCTAAGTATCATTGAAAAAAAATAATTAAAATAATATAGTTTGGTGATTCCATTGGTTTTTGATAAGTAGTATATCAATTTTGATAAAGTCAAAATCATAATAGTGAATTAATTGATTTTAAAAACAATTTTATTCCAAATCATTATTATAACTACTGTAATTAGGTAAGAATATTATGAGAGCCTAATTAATTTACCAGTCCACCCTTACATTGTTACTTGCCTTGTTGTTATTGAAAATGAAGGCTGGACCTTTTTTTTTTTGGTTTTCTATTATTTTTTATATTATACCAAATACTTGGAAGTCATTAGCGCTAATGTGGGGACATTTTTCTTGAAACAGAAGAGTTTTTATAAATAAGGAACTGTTGGATCACAGTTGTCATTATTATTTTCTTGTAGTGTCCTTTTTCTTAGCTATTACAAAATTCACAAATTATTTCTTATAATAATGATTGTTTTCTTTTCAAAATAAACAGTTGCACTATAAAAAACGGTGAAAACACTCTCTTAATCGTCAATAAATTAAAACCAAATACATAATCATTAATGTTCATATCTCGGAATTTCATTTATTAATGGTCTACCTGTGGCCGTACTTAGTGAAATTGTTAAATCTGAAGACATTAATTATTTATTTAAGGGTCTCTTGTTATTGAACTTGTTAAGAATTTTCCAAATTATCGTCAGTCAGCCTTGTAAGATGTTTTGATTTATTAACTTTCGTCATTGAAAAGAACATTTCGCATTTATAAGTACTGCCAAACGTTTTTGTATTCTGGAAGAGGTCTTGTACATTTTATGATTCAAGAGACTGTTTTGAAGGTTAATATTTTATATCAGTAGATGTTTTTTTTTTTTTTTTAAAGAACTAAATTAATTTGATTTTTCCCGTAGAAAATTTAAGACAAATCTCTTCACAGGACCATTCTAAAAGTATTCATAAATTTTGAATGGTGTTTTCTAAAACCTAAAATTTTTGAGTAAACAAGAACATCTTCAACAAATTGGGAATATTTTATGAAATGTTTACCGAACTGTATTCATGGCTGTATTAAATATTTATTTCGTTTATTTCAAGTGCTGAACAAACAGAACGATAAGGTTCGTAATAAAATAAAAAATAACACATAAATAAATAAACGAAATAATATTTTTACCTTATCCTTACTACGACCAAAACAAGTATTTAAGGAAATCTTCTGGTCCCACCAACACTCTTTATTGTTTTAGAGTAAACGTTTCCTCCTTCCGGATATTTTTCTTTTTGTATACTTGTAATTAAACGATATTCTGAGGTACTCTGTTAATTTTTTCAGCACGCAGAATCTGTAGCATTGCTATTACTATTACAAAACATTGCGAACAGAATAAAAATATATAAATGAGTTAAAGACTGTTAGAAAGAAAGGGGGTCCAGAATATTTTCGGACAGAACTCTTGGCTGGCTGAAATAGAAGGAAGGCTCATGAAGAAACACATGGATCAGCTGAGGAGAAGGAAAATGCTAGATCATCTAGGAGATGTAGATTTCTGATAGAATAACGGCAACCTTCTTGGCGCAATTGGGTTGCAGTCTGGGGTCTAGATGTTGCTCGTTCAGAACAACAACAGTAGCCATGTATAGCCTGATGAAGGTAACCTCAGAGCTATTGAAAATTAGCACAGTGAAGAGTGACGGGAAGACCGCTGGGGCAGAAAGCCTGTTTGGAAACATTCATGTTCAGCGCGGAAGTTAAGTAATTATTTAAGTTCGACTATTTCTTTGACATACGACATGAACTCTTCGTACACATGAGATGGGGATAGTGTTGACAGATATATGATTATTTTACCTAAGTCAATTATCGGAATATTTTGCTCTCCCTCTCTCTCCCTCTCTCTCTCTCTCTCTCTCTCTCTCTCTCTCTCTCTCTCTCTCTCTCTCTCTCTCTCTCTCCCTCTCTCTCTCTCTCTCTCTCTCTCTCTCTCTCTCTCTCTCTCTTTCTCTCTCTCTCTCCCTCCCTCCCTTCCTCCCTCTCTCCCTCCCTCCCTCACTCCCTCCCACGCTCAACATTTTCTTCTTCACCGCATTCGCAATTTGAATCTGCTCTTCTCTTGATCCTGTTGAGGTATTTATTCAGATTGCCGTGTCCCGAAATAAGCTGTGTTGACCAAAAGTCAGATTTGAACCAGGTTGCGTTGAGTCTCTTTTCCACATTGGGAAAGAAAGCATGAGTGAGTCGCCCTTTGTCAGATTGGTCCCACCTTCGTTGCCACTCTTCAATTGCAGCATTTCGCATTCTGTTTTTCAATTCCTTGTCTATTTTTGTCGCTGTAAAAACTGCACTACCAACTTTAGCAGGTAAGCCTATTTTTATATTATAGTTTGCAATTTTTAACTCTAAATCTAAATCTATGGGCAATACGCCTCCAATGACTTGAAGGGCTTCAGAAGAAACAGTTCGGTAAGCTCTAGTTATTAATATTAGTGCTTGTCTTTGAATACCGGCAAGTACGGAACGCTCTTTTTTGCTCAGACTATTTCCCCAGGCCGGTAAAGCATATGCTATTATAGGGATGAAAAGTGCTTTGTACAGGATAACACGATTTTTATGGTGTAACCCCCAGGTGGTTCCTGCCAATTTATTTAGACACGCATACCGTAGGGACACTTTACTCTTTAATTCTTTTAGGTGGTTGTTAAAAGAGAAACGTTCGCCGATCACAACTCCTAAGTATTTCACTTCTTGCGAAGGCCGGATAGTTATCCCGCACACTTTGACGATTGGAGGTGAATTTGATGAAATTTTCCCTTTTAACAGCAATGTTTTTGTTTTAGAGGGATTCAGCCTTAGTTTGTTAATTTCACACCATTCTAGTATAATATTTATCACGGCTTTAGCTTTATCTTCGATAGAATTTCGAGAGTTGGCTTCGTAGACAACTGCAAGGTCATCAATATAGGCTAAAGGTGTGACATCTTCTGCTTCTAATTTTACTAGCAATGGGTTGATGACCAGATTCCAAAGCATTGGTCCAAGTACTGAGCCTTGAAGGTATCCTCGTTGGGCCCGTTTAGTAATCTTTTGGTTACACAGTCTTATGAAAGAAATCCTATCCGAGAGGTAGTTCAGTAATAATTTATAAATATTTTTGGGACATTCTATATTCTTTAGCTCATGTAGAATTGAAGGCCACCATAAACTATCAAAAGCTGCTGCGACATCGAAGAAAACGCTAAACACGTATTTCTGAGTAGAGCAACTGGCCAAATTGTGCATAGCACGAATAGCGTCAGTCGACGATCTATATCTAGTCGATCCAAATTGATGGGGGGACTGTGCTCGTATCACTAATGGTTCCAGTGACTTGTGTATCAGGCGCTCTAGAATTTTTCGAAGAATTGGGAGGAGGCTAATTGGTCTGTATGAACTGGCAGAAATATCATTGCTTCCTGGTTTTAAGACTGCTACTATTTCAGCTGTTTTCCATGCAGCAGGAAATACGCCTTCTTCTAGACATCTATTATATAAATCATGCAGAGTACTCAAAAGAGTACTTTTGCATTTTTTAATAACAGCGCCTTCTATCATATCCGGACCAGGTGCTTTTGATGGTTTGACCTAATCTATTGCCATTTCTATGTCCAGAATATCCCATGCCCCTATATCACTAGTATTAGGCAAAATATTTGCACTGGCACGTAAGAGAGTTTGGGCCTGACTATCTCGAGAGGGGTCATCATGAGGAAAGCAATGTTCTAGAATTTCCTGAACAGTTTCGACAGCGTTTCTAGTGTAACCTGCATCACATTTAACAGTGATAAATTTTACTTAGGCAATTTTTTAATAAGGCATTTCGCTATGGGTTTCCCCAGGGGTTAGTTTTGCATACTCTCTCTCTCTTCTCTCTCTCTCTCACTCTCCCTACCCCTTTCTCTCTCTCACCCTACCCCTTCCTCTCTCACTCTCTCTCTCTCTCCCTACCCCTTCCTCTCTCGCTCTCTCTCTCTCTCTCTCCCTCTCTCTCTCTCTCTCTCTCTCCTCTCTCTCTCTCTCTCTCTCTCTCTCCTCACTCACTCTCTCTCTCTCTCTCTCTCTCTATCTCTCTCTCCTCTCTTCTCTCTCTCTCTCCTCTCCTCTCCTCTCTCTCTCTCTCTCTCTCTCTCCTCTCTCTCCTCTCCCTCTTCCTCTCTCCCCATCCCTCTCTCTCCCCCTCCCTCTCTCTCTCCTCTCTCTCTCTCTCCTCTCTCTCTCTCTCTCTCCTCTCTCTCTCTCTCTCCTCTCTCTCTCTCTCTCTCTCTCTCTCTCTTCTCTCTCTCTCCTCTCTCCCCCTCTCTCTCCCCCTCTCTCTCTCTCTCTCTCTCTCTCTCTCTCTCTCTCTCTCTCGCCCTCCCCCCCCTCCCTCTCTCTCTCCTCTCTCTTCTCTCTCTCACTCTCTCTCCTCTCACTCTCTCTCTCTCTCTCTCTCTCTCTCTCTCTCTCTCTCTCTCTCTCTCTCTCTCTCTCTCCTCTCACTCTCTCTCTCCTCTCACTCTCTCCTCCCCCCCTACCCCTTCCTCTCTCTCTCTCTCTCTCTTCCCCCCCTACCCCTTCCTCTCTCTCTCTCTCTCTCTCTCTCTCTCTCTCTCCTCTCTCTCTCTCTCTCCTCTCTCTCTCTCTCTCTCTCCTCTCTCTCCCTCTCTCTCTCCTCCTGGCTGGCTGAAATAGAAGGAAGGCACATGAAGAAACACATGGATCAGCTGAGGAGAAGGAAAATGCTAGATCTACATCTACATCTAGAAGATGTTGTAGATTTCTGATAGAATAACGGCAACCTTCTTGGCGCAATTGGGTTGCAGTCTGGGGTCTAGATGTTGCTCGTTCAGAACAACAACAGTAGCCATGTATAGCCTGATGAAGGTAACCTCAGAGCTATTGAAAATTAGCACAGTGAAGAGTGACGGGAAGACCGCTGGGGCAGAAAGCCTGTTTGGAAACATTCATGTTCAGCGCGGAAGTTAAGTAATTATTTAAGTTCGACTATTTCTTTGACATACGACATGAACTCTTCGTACACATGAGATGGGGATAGTGTTGACAGATATATGATTATTTTACCTAAGTCAATTATCGGAATATTTTGCTCTCCCTCTCTCTCCCTCTCTCTCTCTCCCTCCCTCCCTCCCTCTCTCTCTCTCTCTCTCTCTCTCTCTCTCTCTCTCTCTCTCTCTCTCTCTCTCTCTCTCTCTCTCTCTCTCTCTCTCTCTCTCTCTTTCTCTCTCTTTCTCTCTCTCTCCCTTTCCCTCTCTCTCTCCTCTCTCTCTCGCTCTCTCTCTACTCTCTCTCTCTCTCTCTCTCTCTCTCCCTCTCTCTCCCCTCTCTCTCTCACTCTCTCTTTCGCTCTCTCTCTCTCTCTCTCTCTCTCTTTCTCCCTCTAACCATTGATCTAGAGGTATCTAACTTTCTATCTATCTATGTATGGATTTATGTATCTATCTATCTAATATCTCTGTATCTATGTTTCTGTATATTTATCTATCTAGCTGTCAAGCTATCTACCTTTCTGCCAAATACTGTCTCTCCATCAATATTTGAATAGTTCCTCATTTCCACTTTTTGTACTTATTTATATTTCATAAGATGTAGCCTGGAGTCATATAATTTATAATCATAACAATATTCATTATTCTTAACATTCTTACTCTTTCTAGACTCTTTATCATAGTACTTTGAAGAGTTTGGGATCTTAAATTGTTCTTCAGCCCTTCTCTTCATGGCTTCCTGAAAACACTTTAGATATCAAATATATAACAGTATATATATAATGTAATAAATACTTACCCTGAGGCGGAGGGACAGGGACTGGATGTAGGACCGGAGGGGCTGTAGGCTCAAAGTCAAGCCCAGATCCTTCGTCCTGGAACATCAACACAATCAGTTAGACATCTCTGACAAATGTCACTTGGAACTTTAGGGGACCAGCCTTGGGCTGTGGGGGCGGCACTTTCAACTTCCCCGCGGCGAATTTTCGCCACCACCACCCCTTATCCATCATCTAACTTTTACCACAGCCATCTTAATGGTTAGAGCGATGATTGGTCCTTTGAGGGCCGGACTAAACTCTTCCTAATTAGGATGAGACAGTAAATATTAATTAATGAACAGTAATATTTTTTATCATGCTTAGTTTACACCGAATCTCATGATATAACTCTGGATTCCCGCCTTGACAATAGGAATTTATTTAGTGAGGAATCCATTAAATAAAACCCTTGATATTTGTTTAGTGGAGCTTCGCACCTGTGCCAAAGTTCGTCAGAACGAAAGCTATATAAAATTAAAAAACAGCAGTAATAAAATTAATTGGAGCACAGAAACCGAAATCTAACAAAATAAAGAACAAAATACATAAAAAAGGGACAAACAAAAAAATAAAATCCTGAACTAAATACAACTTCTGAAACGAGAAAATTGAGAAACTAAACATTGATGGACAATAGGGACATACAATTAAAATATTAAACAATAATAAAGAACATGTAAATAGATAGGTAAAATGAAATATGTATCTAAGGCGACTAAAATGAATTTGAAATAATTGATATTTAGATAAAATATGAATGTTTATAAGTTACTTTTTACAAAGAAAACACACACATACACACACACACACACACACACACACACACACACACATATATATATATATATATATATATATATATATATATATCTTATACAGATTCGTGGGAGCGTACATATACTCTCTACATAAATTATAAAATTTATTTCAAAATGCAAATATTAATTGTATGTTTAGTACATTTGAATTTTTGGGTATATGATAATGTCTTTAAGATGATATAGTATAGTGGGTATGTATGGGCTACCTTCAGTGAGTAAGTCATGCAGGTCGTGGGGTATCTGTAAACAATCTCGTCTCTTGAATTCTGGATATAAAAGGGTACTAACCTGTAGATAACCTGTCCCAATTATTTATAGTAGCAAAAAGTGGAAGTTAATAAATGACAAACTAACTTTATTCGACTTCGGCTATTTGAGGCGTGTAATCCACATAATACAACCCATATATTTGATTTCATAGTGTAAGTGCGTACATAAATATGAGTGGTATGTCTGAAACGATAACATAAGTTCGAACATAAATATGACTGATATGATTTAATTTTATTATTTGGCTTTATTTAACCTCCCATGGTAAACGTGATGGGTTCGTTGTTCACCCAGCTTGAACAACTAACCCCAAATCTTTAAAATAAATTAAATAAAAAAATAAATAGTAATAAACTGTGCTCAGGTTAGCTATGTGAGTTATAGCGTTGGTCTTAATCTCGCGTGGTAGACCACGGGTTCAATTCCCGCTCTGGGCAGTAGACATTTATTTAGTGACGGACTCATTTAATAAACTCCTTAGTCCCACCCTGGCTAGAAAAGGTCGGTAACCTGTCCCGATTAGCATTAGTAGCATAAAGTGGACGTAAATTATAATAAACAAAAACCAAAATACATCCATTGAATACTACCAATATTTGCTAAAAGTTATAACACTTTAAGAATAAAACTTTTTTTATGTCATTGAAATATTTCCGTCAGTTTGAAAAGTTGGTAGTGGAAAAATCAATCTGAAGATGAAAACCGGAGACTCGTAAGACCTAAGCTCGAAAAAAGAATACTCTGTGAAGGATACATTCATTTTCGTCTTTCAATACCAACACTAATAAATTTTATGAAATAATTATACATAGTTTATAGACCAAAAATTGTATAACAATTAGTCTCCATTTAAAATAACAATGAGTAGAATTTCTTAAATAACCAAGTATTATAGTTATTTATTATACAAGTGACGAAAGTAGATCATTTTACAACTCGAGTGAAACGTTTGCCCACACGAGTGAAGCGAGTGTGGTAATTTCACGAGAGTTGTAAATTCTACTTTCGTCACGAGTGTAATATTAAATTTTTTCTGTAATCGTGTAATACATGATCAGATCTAACCAAAATATTAACAAAATTAGGATGTTGTGAACATTATGGTATGTGGTTGGTAAGCATGGTTGTGAAAGGTTATAAGCATAGTTATAAAACAACTAGTGATGTTTGTGAAGTAGTGCAGTTATAAACAAGTGCAGGTTATAAACAAGGAAGGTAATTATTATTATATTTAAATTTTAAAATATATTGATTATTTCCGTCAATAATTCATTCACATTTCAATTTATTTTGTTAAAATAAATTCTTACAATGTGAAGAAACATTTAAAAGTATTTAATTTCCAACTTCAAATTATTTTTTAATTTATACTTATTACTAATTAAGAAGGCAATTCACTTTCTTCACTTGTGAAACAAGTAATTTCTTTCTTCACTCTATTGCAAAATGTTTCACTTTCTTCACTCATTTCAGTTTAGTAATGTTACCATTATTCAACAATTACAGAAAAACGTATTTTTTTCTTTCTTCTTTTACCTGAATATATATAATTATTTCAATGTTGAGCAATAGCCCTGAGTATAAAGTAATGATACTTTCTTGAAAATAAATTTCCGAGTTTATGTTAACAACTTGGAATGCATGAAGGCAAATATTATGTCATGTTTGGAATACATTCTTATAATAATATTGCCATTTGTAGAAACGATATGAATACTGCAGCATTATGCAGTCGCCGTGCAATTGCAAATTCAGAGCACAATTCTCAGCTCTATTCCTACTTTTATCGTGATCCAGGTATACCACCATTTGTGATATTCATATGAATGGCCTGTATTATTTTAGTGATACATTGTTTAAAATAATGGTGTCAATTAGAAATATTTATGAAAAATAAGTACTGCTATTTAGTTCGTTAAATGTACCCCAAGTTGCATTGTTAATTGTTTCAGGTCTATTGCACTCCTATAAAGGGGAGTATATTTTCTGTGCACGTCATACATGAACTGTGCATCACTCACATTGCACAAAATTATTGAAAAACCAAAGAAAATACAATTAAAATTATGAACTAGTCAATTTTTATTACACAACTCCTCTAGCGTTGATCTACAATCTTGATTGCAGTCTTAAAACACTTTTACCAATTTTAGCAGATTTCCCTTAAGCTATTGAGGTCGTACTCATGACGCGGGTTTCGAAAGATTTCTTCAAACGTCCATCTATCCTACCCAGGAGATGACGAAAATGAGGTCCGTTCAAAATTATATATATATATATTTCTCTGTTAACGCTCTAGTGGTCTCAATTTTTGTTTGATCGTTACAAACTCGGAATACAATCGTTTTATGTAAAAAGGAAGGGTTAATGGCTGAAATCGGACCAGTGGGAGGGGGAGTTTAGAGGGGGGAGTTTTGGAAATTCAAAATATCTCCGTTATTATACGTCAGATCGAAAAATTGTATAGAATCAATCTTATTGAAAATTAAATTTACTATAAATATTGTTCTATACATTTATTCTTTACCTTGAATATTAACCGAGATATTTGCATTTGTATTCTGTGTGTGGTCGGCAGGAGTCGGCTATGTTCGGGACTTTCCGCCGAGAGCTCTGGCGGCCGTTTCCGTAACTATTCGTCCCTCTTGAATAGGTTTAGAGATACCTTACTACTACAGTTGTTATTGGGCAGATTTATCTACAGTATAACTTCATGCGGGAAATCTGCTTAGTTTACGCAGCCCCTGCGTGACGGACTTTTTTAAAATTCATTTGGAGGTGTTTTGTAAATCATTTTTAGATTTATTTGGGCAACCTTTTTCCAGGTTTTCTAAATTTTGAGATCAATCCTTTTCTGTAATTGTATTAAGAATTGTTTTTGCGGAAAACGTTGATATAAAACTTTTTGCAACTCGTATTATTCTTGAAGACTGTTGTACGTGGTTTTCGTAAATCAATACGCATTTTCAGGAAAACGGCTAGTTTTATAATTCTTTGTTCTCGGCTAATGGTTTCAGGGAAACAACCGACATTTCTCTAAACTGGCTTCACTGCATTCGATAACCTTGTCAAAAATGGTAATTGCAAATTGGACCTTGAAATAAAAAAAAGTATATATTTCCTACATCTTTTGTCTCGGAACATAAATGTTATGGTATCACAATTTTGAAATTCACACTTTTAAATATGGGTGGCCGTGTGGATTAAGGTGAGGGTACACAGACCACTATCTCCACTAAAATGAAGTTAAAAATTGTCCGTTAGGCAGGGGCTGCGTAAACTAAGCAGATTTCCCGCATGAAGTTTAACAATAGATAAATCTACATACCGGTAATACAACACCACCGTGAATATTAAGTGAATAAATACAAACAACAATAAGAAACATCCCGACGGAAAGCATCTTAGACGTAAACAAACAGTTCTGCCAACTTCTTACCGGAAATAAAAACAATTACTGTAATATATCTGAATATAACGCATTAATTTGATTGAAAACTATTTAGGTACTATATCTAGTACTGTAATTTATAATGAATCAGAATAATGTTTATCTCAATCAAACAAACCTAAGTCCAAAAACATATGTGTATATATATATATATATATATATATATATATATATATATATAGTGTTTAAGTGTTATAAGTTGTAGCTATTAATGGTAGCATTCAATAGATGTTATTTGGTTTTTGTTCAAGTTGGGTGGATAACGAACCCATCACGTTTACCATGAGAGGTTAAAACCAACCCTCACGTGACTAATCTGAGCTACCAAATAATTTACTTAAATCATACGTAACATTCATATTTTATTGTATTATGTTTGAACTAATATTATCGTAGACATACCACCCATATGTAGGTATGCACTTGTACTATGAAATCAAACATGTAGATTACACGCCTCAAATAGCCGAAGTCGATTAAAGTTAGCTTGCTATTTATTAAAGTCCACTTTTAGCTTTAGTTTTAATGGACCTCATTTTCGTCATCTACTAGGTAGGATCGATGAACATTTGAAGAAAAATGTCGAAAATCGCGTCATGAGTACGCCCTCAATAGCTGATTTCTCTTAAGGAAAATCTGCTAATAGGTGCAGGTCCGATTCTCGCCAAGAGAGAACATTAGTTTTCAAGGTCGCCAATAGAGCGTGCTAGTGTCACTGTGCTCATGGATCAGTGGGAGTCTAAAGAGTAAATACGTCTGACAGCCCCTAGGGATGACTGTATGTCATGACTCTCTTAGCTACCACCAGCATAAACTGGCCAGTCAATGGAGACTGTCTGTCTACAGGAGACAACTCAATCCAAATCCTCCTAGGTTAACGTAAATACCCTGATCACTAATCCCTTGAGTCTTGGGGGCGGCTAAGGATCTTAAAGCTCTATAATGCCAACCGAAAAAAATATATATATACATATATATCTCCTAAGCCCCACCACGGTTTGAAAATGGTAATAAGTGGCAGTTAGCCTGCACCGACCGTTAGTCTTAGTACAACAAAGTTGACCTTAATGAAGAAAATGTGAATTTATAAATGGTGGTTTTATACAGGGTGTCCCAACTTACCTCACTTCCCCACCCATCTTAAAATCTGCAAATGTATTAATACCAGGCTGAGACTTGGTGTGCCATAATTGTGACCCCTGAAGAATCTTGACAGTCCATAATGAACCTCCATAACCTTATTGGGAATCCATTCCTTTCACCGTAGACTTGTATCAGGTATAATTTCATTGACAACAACTTTTATGTCGCATCATTTTTCGATAAAATGTGCCGTTTCTGAAATAATGATATGTGCATTTTAGGGTAAAGCATTCATCAAATCGAAAAAGGTTACGAGGTTGAATATGGACTTCTTCAGGGGCATTAATTATGGCATACCAAGTCTTAGCCTTTTATTAAAATAATTGCAGAATTTAAAGGGGGTTGCACGGGAAGTTGGGACACCCTGTAATTAAAACTACAATAAATGAACAGTATACTGGAGAATATTACTTTTTCCAAATATTTATATTGTTGCGAAAATTAAATAGATGAATAATCCTTCAGAGAGAGAGAGAGAGAGAGAGAGAGTCGCGTATTTGGAAAGTGTGACGTAGATCAAAGCAGCCGACAGGAAAGTTCTAGCCTCTATAGACTCTTCTAGCCCACCCTCGAATGAACGAGACAATTCCCCTTTGATGTATGCCGACAACCTATAAAGAGCGGCCAGCTGCGAGCCAGTCAGTTTTATTCTCACCTGTCTTGATGTTCACATCAGTGCTACAGTGCGACTTAGTACAGTGCGGTAAAGTGTTTTTATAAGAAGAACAGTGTTGTGCCGTGACTGTAAGTAACAGTTTACTGCCGTGTTTAAGACAGTGCAGTGCCGTGAAGTAAAGGACAGTGCAGTGCCGCGAAGTAGAAGACAGTGCAGTGCCGCGAAGCAAAGGACAGTGCAGTGCCGTCTTTCTGTGAATTTCATTGCATTATTGGACTGTGACTCATTGAAGAACAGTAACGCTATCAGTGTATACTGTGAGTAGTAATTAAGAATAATCACCAAGTTTATTGTGCATTGTGAAATAAATTTTGCAGTGATAAAAACTGTGAAACCTGCGAGTATTTAATTTTGCAATCCAAAAGAACTGTTATTAAAAACGTTTATTACTGGTTTTGGTAATACAAAAACGTAACAATATTTACTTGCTTGTTCTTTTTTTCTAGAAAGCTTCAAATTTTTGGGCATTTCTAAAACTATATGTGGCTTTAACTAACGTTTTGCATAGCATGTGAATGAACTGTGTTGTGATACAAAAGTAAAGAATAAATAAATTACTATAAATAATTTTGACTGAATAGAGTAATTAATTTACTCGCCCCGCAAACTCAACAGACAACCCACTGTGGGTCGGTAAGGAAAACTGTTTGACATGTGGATGAAAGGTCTTGTCCCAATTTGAAATGGTTTACAATTTACAATTACCTCATTTGAGAGAAAATCTAGTTCTGTGTATCAAGTTCGGAAAATGAGGGAAAGCCAAATGTAGTGCTCCTAGTCATTTATGCCCTTTAAGCTATTAAGGTTTGGTTATGAATATTGTTCGTCTTCTAAGAGTATTCCTAGAAATGCTGCGAGTGTTTCAAACTCGTGTTTATCTCCTGACGGATAAATAGAAGTTTATCTGTTGAAGCTCCTTTCAAACCGTGTTATTATAGAATACTCTATTTATAATTGCGCTATTAGTTGTAATGCTTAGAATGCGAGTATGGTTCCTTTTAAAGAGTCTTTCAGAGAATTTGAGATCTGTCAATAGAATAACCCAGTGAAGAGATGGAACCTAATCATTTAAAGAAGGGAGGATTCTGTTTCTGCGTTAATTAGAAGTATTTTCCTTATGTTGATCTCATCGCACGCTGCTCTTTAGCATATTTCCCTTAATGGAAATCAACTATTAAGGTTGAAATCACGACACGATTTACGAAACATGGCCTCAAATGTCCATCGATTCTACCTAGGAGATGACGGAAAAATGAGGTCCGTTCGAAGTATATCATATAATAATACTTGGCTGTTAGCGCTCTGGCGCTCGCAATTATTGGTCATATCGTTACCAAATTCGATGTAAAAGCGTTTAACGTAAAAATAAAGAATACGTTCGTTAAAGCCTGAAATCTGATTGAGAGCGTGGCGATCAAGAAGCTTGAAAATTTGAGGTATCTCCGTTATTATAATGCGGAGTGAAAAATTGTATTTAATAAATATTCTAGTAAATTTAATTGGCTATAAAGGAGTTGTTATGTACGTCATTTCTCTATCATGAATATTAAAAGAGATATTTGGAATTTTTAGTTTTCAACCTCCAGTAAATCCCCGCTCCTGTTCATGCTGTTATATCATGTAGTATTTTATTCTAAGATTAAATACCAAATAGGTTTTTTCAAGAGTCATTTATTATTTGAGATGCCTGCAAATTCATTGTGATATGGTGTCTCTAATAAAGATTTTACGTTCTTAACTCGACATTTTTTATTGGTGAACACTAAATAAAATCTACAGATCACTAATTCCGCTTAGTGATCAGCTTCTGGCCAAGTCTATCCAGGACTCTAATATTCCCCTGAAACCTTCAAGCTGACAATGAGATGAATATTGTGGCTGAAGGAAGGGCGAAGGGTATCCATTCTTGTTAGCTGATGATTCTCTCTGCCTAGTGGAATGCGACAGCTGAGAAGGAGCAAACTCCCCAAGTTTTCGGCAGATCCGCCCTAGTTTGCTAATTTCGGAGGCTTGGATTCCAGTGAGACCGCAATGGGAAATCGGTCAAAGCGTAGTTCCAGATTGTTCTTAGCTCTCTGACACTATCAGCCAAACTTATATACGACGATAAATAGAACTTATATACATCACAAGAAGATAAATAGAACTTATATACACCTACAGGCGATAAATAGAACATAAATGTTCTGTAGATGATAAATACGACTTATATACATCTTCAGACGATAAATAGAACTTATATACATCAGAAGAAGATAAATAGAACTTATATACACCTACAGGCGATAAATAGAACATAAATGTTCTGTAGATGATAAATACGACTTATATACATCTACAGACGATAAATATAACAAATATAAATCACAATAAGATAAATAGAACTTATATACACCTACAGGCGATAAATAGAACATAAACATCTGTAGACGATAAATACGACTTACATCTTCAGACGATAAATAGAACGTATATACATCAGAAGAAGATAAATAGAACTTATATACACCTACAGGCGATAAATAGAACATAAATGTTCTGCAGACGATAAATACGACTTATATACATCTTCAGACGATAAATAGAACTTATATACATCAGAAGAAGATAAATAGAACTTATATACACCTACAGGCGATAAATAGAACATAAATGTTCTGCAGACGATAAATACAACTTGTGTACTTATTCGAAAGACAAACAAATCTGCGTACTTCTACAGAAAATGAATAAAACTTATATACAACAGCAGAAATCAGAACATATACACATCTGCAGACGATAAATACAATTGTCGTATCTTTAGGCGAAAATGAATCTGTATTCTAAATCTTTGCTGAGACAATTTTATTTTCTACTCTGCTTTGATATATCTATATATTAGCAGCTTTATCTTCCGTAATAAATCCTTCACGCAGGGCCTGCGTAAACTATGCAGTTTTCCTACGTGCTGGATGAAACACCGGAGGTCTCTTAAATGTGGAGTTTGATAACGATCAAACAAAAATTGCCATCTTTAGAGTTGCAACAGACAAGTCAGACATTGACTACAGACTACTGTAACGTCACAGATCATTTCACGACAAGTTTAAATTACAAGTCACGTTTATATAGTGTTTTTACAAAGGGAGAAATAATTCTAGTGCTAATTATTGAATGAGGAATGACTAGACGATATCAGAGTATAATTCTAGCAAAAGGGAAATCTTAATTTAAGCAGCCTTTCGGTCAATATATCTACAATGTACCATTAATCATTTTTTTTCCTGAACTTACGCCGTGGAAGAACTTAGTACGTATATTGCAAGGAAAATTAGTTATTCTTGAAAAATCGTAAAACTTGGGGTATACATTTATTTAAAACTGCTCTTAATATAGTTTAAAATGCTTTAATCAAAATACGATAAAGAAAGATTTTTTGGGAAGGAAATTTACAAAATTTCACTCATTCATATTAGTAATAAATTTGTACGTAATTTATTTAGCATACCGGACTGTTGGGGTAAATATTTTCCGATTTCAGTGTTCAATATAAATGTCGAATCTGGAATGGATGTTTGCTTTGAAGATGAAATCATTTCGAACTATTGCTAACGCATGAAGCTAGACGAGCGAGGAATGATGAAAATAAGGATTCACAGATTGAAATGCTTTTTCCTCTCGCCAAACTCGAATTTTCCTGTCAGGTTCTTATCAGCCCTAGTTCAATCCATTCACATTCTACATCCTCTAACATTTTTTATTTTCTTCTGGATGGAGCACATCACTTCATTTGATGAAAAACGTATGCGATTTGCTCCAGGATAGTTTTTTTTTTTTTTTTAGTTTTTTTTATTTTTAACAATTTATTAACGATATTAATTTTAAAGACAGGTTTTTAAATTAAGAGAAACTGGCTATTGAGGTCGAACTAATGATTGAATTTACCAGAATGTCTTATCATTTTCTTATATAACCATTATCAAAAAAGTCCGTTACGCAGGGGCTGCGTAAACTCAGAAGATTTCCCACGAGAAGTTTTACAATAGAGAAATTTCACGAGGAATAAGGAAACGGCCGAACTAGCTTTTGGCAGGAAAGCCACCCTTCCGTTAGCCGCTCAGATTTAATAAAAATGCAAATATCTCGATTAATATTCAAGATAGACAATAAATGTATATTACAATATTTATAGTAAATTTGATTTTCTATAAGATTGATTCTATACATTTTTTCGATCCGATGTATAGTAATGGAGATATTTCGAATTTTCAAAATTCTCCCCCTCTGAACCCCGCTCCCCCTTACCTGATTTACGAACTTGATATTTCTTTTTACATAAAACGACTAAATATCGAGTTTGCTAACGATCAAACAAAAACTGCAACCGCTTGAGCGGTAACAGAAAAATATATATATACTAGCTCAGATACCCGGCTTCGCCCGGGAATTGATTTGAGGCTGAATGGTGAAAGTATTTTTTTGGCAAGGCTTTACTTTGCACAATATTTTGACATTTACCCGTCCCAGTGTTTAGGGTTAATACCCATTGTTGGCATTTCTTAATAATAAAATTAATTTTTTATGTAAGTCTTCACTGTCCTCCAAATTGTCATATTTCCCGTCTCCTGTGCATTATGCGTAGATTTCAGTTATTAAGGATAAAATATTAACATAGATTTGAGTTAATTTTTCCGGGTGAGGTACCTCATAGTTCAAATTGGAATGAATTGTTGAGCATATCAATATTTCTAAGCAAATTACTTTCTCCACACATTGTTCCTGGAGAAATTTATAAAACCAAAGTTAATCTAAATAACAAAGTAAACAAATTTTGTTATGTGCATGTTTGTCGAAACACAAATAGATAATGAAATATCGCGAATTTTTATTTCAGGCCTCCTTTATAACCCCCACTCCCGTTCTAACCTAAACAAAAAGTCCGTCACGCAGAAGCTGCGTAAACTAAGCAGATTTCCCACGTGAAGTTTTACAATAGAGAAATCTGCCCAATAACAAGTGTAGTAAGTATTAAGGGATCACTAAACTTATACACGAGGGACGAATAGTTACGAAAACGGCCGCCCGAGCTCTCGTCGGAAAGTACCGAACAGCTCACTCCTGCCGACCAATGCAGAATACAAATGAAAATATCTCGGTTAATATTCAAGATACAGAATAAATGTATAGACAATATTTATAGTAAATTTAATTTGCAATAAGATAGGTTCTATACAATTTTTCGATCCGATGCATAATAACGGATATATTTTGAATTTACGAAAATCCCCCCTCTAAACCCCCCTCCCTCTAGTCTGATTTCAGCCATTAACGAACTTAATCTGTCTTTTTACATAAAATGGTTAAATATCGAGTTTCGTAACGATCAAACAAAAATTGCGACCGCTAGAGCGTTAACAGACATATATATATCATTTTGAACGGACCTCATTTTCGTCATCTCCTGGGTAGGATCGATGGACATTTGAAGAAATTTTTCGAAAATCGCGTCATGAGTACGACCTCAATAGCTGATTTCCCTCAAGGGAAATCTGCTAAAAACAGAAACATTGACGGATTAATTATTAGGTTGCCTGTAAACATTACGAAGGGAAGCATTGGAACTTTTACCATTAGAGTGGGGGATAAATAATGCAAATGGGCCACTTACATCATTAAGTGGGGCGGAGTGAAGAATGTTGTAGCTGTGAGAAGTAGTGTTACTCCCAGCCGACAGGAACAGTGTTGCGGCCCAGAGTTTTGTCCATGAAACCCATTAGGTTGGCCGAGTTTTAAGGTGTTTAGCCCGTGTCCCGGGCCCGAAGTCCCCCTTATCTCCTCAACTTGGGACACCTTTACCCCAGAGGGGCTTAAATCCTGCTCTGAAATATGGGCCGGAGGACTTACCGACAAAACTTCCAGAGCTAATGTCGCCCCCTACATGCTCGGGTCGTTTCGGCCCAGAAGTATCTGCGACGTACCAATGAGCCGACAACACTAAACAGGCTAGACTTGAAGGAAAAGGGTCGGAATTTATAGAAACACTATAACAGTAACTCTATATCTTTCATGTTCTTCACTTTCAACGCCTCTTCAAGAGTACAACATCCTTACTAATAAAAGTCTGTCACGCAGGGGCTGCGTTAACTAAGCAGATTTCATACACGCGTCACGTATTTGATTTTACCTCATAACATAAAAGGTTCAATGAAACCAATAATTGGTATTTAGGCTTCAAATAATGTGCTTCATAATATAACAGCATATTGTTAATATGACATGAGTAGGAGTGGGGGCTTACCGAAGTCCGAAAACTGCAAATATCTGGGTTAATAATCGAAATAGTGTAAAAACGTGCATTACACCATTTATAGAAAATTACATTTGCAATAAGATTGGTTCTATTCAATTTTTCGATCCGACGTATAAAAACGGAGATATTAAGGATTTTCGAAATTCTCCCCCTTGTCCGATTTTAGCCGTTAACGAACTTGATCTTTTTGGTGTGTATAAAACGATTATATATCAAGTTTTGTAACAATAAGACAACATTTGCGACCGCTATATATATATATATATATATATATATATATATATATATATATATATATATATATATACAGGGTGAGGCATATTAACGAGCGATTTAAAAAAGCGCGCGAACCAAGCTGCGTTGGATGGAGGTGGAGGGGATAGCGTCAGTTACGTTTGGAGCGAAATAGCATTTAGTCACAATGGAGCGCTGGACCCCACAGCATCGTGCGTACGCTGTCAAAGCATTTTATCAAAACGGTAGTTCATACCAGTTAGCACGTCGTGCATTCCGCAGACGTTTCAATATTAATCGGAATTTGCCGGTGCCGTCTGCATGTGCGATTAAAAAGTGGGTTGAGAACTTTGAAGAGACTGCGTCAACGACAAGGAAGAAAACAGGGAGACCGAAAACTGTGCGCACACCTGATAACATTGAACGTGTAAGAGTCGCCATTGAAAGAAGCCCTCGTTGCTCAGCTCGCCGACACAGCGTTATGTGAGGAATGTGTGCGTCTAAACGGACCCCATCTTACTGGAGTTATTTTCAAAAAATAACAGACATTTTACTGTTGCAGAAAATGCTTTTTCATGTATTTTAATATTGTGATATAAATATATTTTTGTAACAAAATGTTTTTATTTAACAGTCTTTTAAAAATCGCTCGTTATTATGCCTCACCCTGTATATATATATATATATATATATATATATATATATATATATATATATATATATATATATATATATATATATATGCTAAAAGTCTGTCACGCAGGAACTGAGTTAACTAAACAGATTTCTCACGTGTCTCACGCATTTGATTTTACCTCAAAAAATAAAAGGTTTAATTAGAACAATGGTTGCTATATAGGCTTCAAATAATGTGCTTCATAATATAACAGCTTATTGTTAATATGACATGAGTAGGAGTGGGGGCTTACTGAATCCCGAAAACTGCAAATATCTTGGTTAATAATCAAGATAGTGGAAAAACGTACATAACAACATTTATAGAACATTACACGTTCAATAAGATTGGTTCTATACAATTTTTCGATCCGACGTATAATAACGGAGATATTAAAAAATTTCGACATCCCTCTTCTAAATCCAAACCCCCCACCCCACCCACTGGTTGATTTCAGCCATTAACAGTAACGCTGTAGCTGTGGCATTTTTGTTTGATCGTTACCAAACTTGGCATTAAACGTTTTATGTAAAAAGAAAGATCAAGTTTGTTAGATCTTTCTTTTTACATAAAACGTTTAATGTCAAGTTTGGTAACGATCAAACAAAAATGCCACAGCTACAGCGTTAACAGACGAATGAACCTCACCTTCTTCTTCTCCTAGGTAGGATCGATGAACATTGGAGGAAATATTTGGAAAATCACTGAAATCCTTTCTGTATATCTTCTTCGAATATACTGTTAAGAAGACACCTGTACCAAACGCTACCAACAATTGATACAATAGATGTTACTAAATATACGTTTACATACGATGTTACTATTAGTAATCTAAATTTAAATGAGGCACATAAAGAGCAAATGAAACTGAAAGTTAATCTCCAGTTCATTGATTTCTGGACACGTAAAAATCTCTTTACGAAAGTTCAAAGACTTGTGTGGAAAAACAACGATACTATGCTCGTAACAAGTGTTTTGTTTTAATAAGATATCACAAGTCTGTTTGTTGGGACAGGTTACCAAATGTGCCCCACTATTTCTCATTTTCTTGACCTGAATATCTTTTCCAAATTGAGCAATCCACATTTGAATGAGATAAGGATTCATTCTATTGAATGAAACATCTTCACTGTCAATCTTTATAACAATATGTCGTAGGTTAGGTAACGACAAAGAATTCTTATCTTCCGATATGTTCGAATTAAGATTCATGGTGGGAGTTTCTTTGTTAGTCAGGCATGTAGAGTGACTAGAGCTATCTGTTTCTTCCATCTTCTTGATGGAGTAATCTTGAATTCTGCTATATTTTTTAATATAGCAAACGACAATATTTTTACGTGTTTTCTTTACAGTGCCAAACATATGATCCCTAAGCAGATTTCAGACCTGATGGATCCAATACCACCGCTCTCAAAAAATGAAATTAGAAGAAAAGAAAGTTAATAATTCCATTAAAAATGACGCTAGTAATAAAATATCTGTAGAGGAAATAAAATTATATATATACAACAAATGAATGTAATGAAATAATGTTTCCAATCAAATGGATGTTAGGAAAAATAATTTTCAAAATAAAAACATTATTGAGGCAAACTCGTATTGAAGGTGAATTACAATCTTACACATACTTGATATAACAGTTTCATTGGACACTAATCTTCGTATCGGCTAATGGCTCAAATCGGATATATCAGATTCGATAGTTCAAACTATCTCCGATATTATGAGTTGGATAAAAAAAAGTCCGTCATGCAGGGGCTGCGTAAACTAAGCAGATTTCCCATGTGAAGTTATACAATCGAGAAATCTCCATACGAGAGCCGTACAGTTACGGCAAATGGCCGAACTAGCTTTTGGCGGGAAATTCCCCATTAATTTCCGTCATACGTTATCGGCCCGCAATTAACAAAAAGTCCGTCACGCAGGGGCTGCGTAAACTAAGCAGATTTCCCACGTGGTTTTGCAATAGAGAAATCTGCCAAATAACAACTGCAGTAGTAAGAAACCTCTAAACCTAAAACATTATTTAGGGCGTAATAACCCAGTAATTTCTAGCCCCAAAAAACAGTTAACCTAACTTCTAAACCTGTTCACGAGGGACGAATAGTTATGGAAACGGCCACCAGAGCTCTCAGCGGAAAGTCCGAACATAGCCTACTGGCGACCACACGCAGAATTCAAATGCAAATATCTCGGTTAATATTCAAGATACAGAAAAAATGTATAGAACAATATTTATAGTAAATTGAATTTGCAATAAGATTTATTCTACACAATTTTTCAATCCGACGCATAATAACGGAGATAGTTCGACTTTTTGAAAATTCTTCCCTCTAAACCCCCCCTCCCACTGGTCCGATTTCAGCCATTAAAGAACTTGATCTTTCTTTTTACATAAAACGATTAAATTCCGAGTTTGGTAACGATCAAACAAAAATTGCGACCGCTAGAGCGGTAACAGACAAATATATAGATATGTATCTATATATATCTATATAAATATATAGATATATATCTATATATATATATATATATATATATATATATATATATATATATATGTATATATATACAGTTTTGAACGGACCTCATTTTCGTCATCTACTAGGTAGGATCGATGGACATTTGAAGAAAAATGTCGAAAATTCCGTCATGAGTACAACCTCAATAGCTGATTTCCCTTAAGGGAAATCTGCAAAAATGCAAATATCTCGGTTAGTATTCAAGATAGAGAATAAATGTATAGAACAATATTTATAGTAAATTTAATTTACAATAAGATTGGTTCTATACAATTGTTTGATCCGACGTATGGTAACGGAGATATTTCAAATTTTCGAAAATCCCCCCTCTAAACCTCCCCCCCCCCTCTAATCCCCCCCTCTCACTGGTCCGATTTCAGCCATTAACGAACTTGATCTGTCTTTTTCCATAAAACGTTTAAATATCGAGTTTAGTAAGGATCAAACAAAAATTGCGACCGCTAGAGCGTTAACAGACAAATATATATATATATATATATATATATATATATATATATATATATATAAAAATTTAAAACGGACCTCATTTTCGTCATCTCCTGGGTAGGATCGATGGACATTTGAAGACATTTTTCGAAAATCGCGTCAAGAGTACGACCTCAATAGCTGATTTCCCTTAGGGGAAATCGGCTAAAAATTCTATTGAACCGATCTAGTTAAACTATTGATTTTAAACAATTGTTGCTCCATACACTTTTTTTAACTCAAATATTAAGCGAAATATTAGTACTTTCTTCTTTCAGCCTTCAGTTAATCCCCAGTTCAACCGATTGGAATTTTACACTGAAATAGAAATTATATGGTGAGAAGAGATTAGCAGTATGTCTTACCAATTCGTGGAAAATATGCTTAGTTTACGAAGCCCCTGCGTGACGGACTATTCTTTTAGCTTCGTGAACTAGCTAAATCTGTTATTACTCAGTTTGTTTTTCATTTCTTCATTTTTACAGAATAATGTACCCCCTTTAATTTTGTCTTTGGTGTTTATATATATTAACAAACAAACACATCCCACACACATACACACAAAGAGAGTACTGCATATTTAATGAGCAAAGTATAAATTGCATATTCTGTACAGACGGAATATTACGGGAAACGGTGTTACGTATGCATATTGTATGATAATAAGGAGGAAGAGGAGAAGAAAATTAGCAGAAAAGAGGCCAAGACACGAATGAGGTCAGTGGCTACATTTTACGACAGCTATGAAACCACTAATTTAAAAGAATATTGATAAAATTTAATTTACACTGAACCTTGAGATAAAAATGGAAAATTGAAATAATTTAAAAATAAAATAAGATAAAAAATTAATATTTTCATAATTAAGGTTATTTTAAAAAAATGATTCAAGGTTTACTGCAGCGTTCAAGATTCAAATTAAATAATAAGTTATATCATGAATTTAAGTAAAATGAATTAATTGTGCAATGTAAGCACCCGGATACAAACTTGGTTTTCGAGGAATAGCTTTTAGATGACTTAAAATGACAGCTTGAAATAAATAAAATCTATTTCAAGGAAACTCTTACTTATTGGCAGAAGGAAAAAAGTCCGTCATGCCGGGACTGCGTTAATTAAGCAGATTTCCTACGTGCGCAACGTATTTATCTCAAAACTTAAAAGTTTAAGGAGTACAATATTTGGTATTTATCCTTCAAATAAACTGTTTCATAACATAATAGAATATTGTTAATATGAGATGAGTAGGAGTGAGGCTTTACTCAAGACCGAAAACTAAAAATCAAATATCTCAGTTAATAATCAAGATAGTGAAAACATGTACACAACAACATTTATAGAAAATTACATTTGCAATAATATTGGTTCTTTACAATTTTTCAATCCGACGTATAATAACAGAGATATTAAGAATTTTCGAAATTCTCCCCCTCTAAACCCCCTCCCCCTTATTCGAGTTCAGCCATTAACGAACTTAATCTTTCTTTTTATATACAACGATTATATATCAAGTTTGGCAACGATAAGACAAAAATTGCGACCGCTAGAGTGGTAACAGACAAATATATAGATAGAGACATATATATATATATATATATATATATATATATATATATATATATATATATACAATTTTTAACGGACCTCATTTTCGTCATCTCCTGGGTAGGATCGATGGACATTTTAAGAAAAATTTCGAAAATCGCGTCATGGGCACGACCTCAATAGCTGATTACCCTTAAGGGAAAACTGCTAAAACCACAAAGAAATGAAACTCTTGAAGATTAAGTTTAGTAAAGAAAATAAAAATATAGAATAATACATTGCCAGTCACACACGCACGCACACACACATATATTAAATCACGCGGAGCTGTGTAAACTAAGCAGATTTCCCACTTTCGGGCACGACACTAATTTGCTTTCATTTCACCTAATGTTCACTATTTAAGGAGGGGGGGGGGGGTGAGTATTCAATGAAGGCTGAAAACTAGAAATTGTGAATAACTCGCTTAAATACGAAAAAAAATGTATAGAAAAAAAATTGTAGACCACCAATAGTTTAAGGGATTGGTTCTATAAAATTTTACGATCCAACTCGAGATATTTTGATTTTTTGAGTCCTCCATCTAATCGCCACATATAACATATATGATTTTAGAGCTGACCGAAGTGGCTAGATATCGAATATGATATAGATCTAATAAACATTTTCGAGACGAGAATGTAAAATCTTTATCAATGACGGCATCACACATTAAGTTTGAATGTCCCATAATAAAGGTATCTTGAAAACAATATTTGTATTATAGCTTAGAATCAAGTGGTTCAAGATATAACAGCATATTGTCTGTATGACACGTGTGGGAGTTCTGTGTAAAAATCTCGGTTAATAATTGTGATAGAGAAGATATTTATATAATAATATTTATAGGCAATTAAATTAGAAACAAAATTGGTTCTATACAAATTTTCGATCCAACTTATAATAACGGAGGTATTCCAAAATTTCAAATTTCTCCACTTCTACACCATCCCCTTTTTCCACTTCCGAATTCAGCCCTTAAACTTGATCTTTAGTTTTTCATTGACAGTTCCCTTATGGAAAATCGGCTAACAAAAAACAACTCATTTGTACCATGATTCAACTTATCGTGAAATTTTGAGAAAAAAATCAATGTACAGACAGAGGTTACAATTTTATATATATATATATATATATATATATATATATATATATATATATATATATATATATATATTTGTCTATTGGCGCTCTTGCAGTCGCAATTTTTGTTTGAGCGTTCCTAAACACGATATTTAAACGTTTTATGTAAAAATATAGATCAAGTTCGTTAATGGCTGAAATCGGACCAGTGGTAGGGGGTATAGAGGGGGGATTTTCGAAAATTCGAAATATCTCCGGTACTATACGTCGTTTCAAAATGTTGTATAGAAACAATCTTATTGCAAATTAAATGTTCTATACATCTATTCTCTATCTTGAATATTAACCGAGATATTTGCATTTTTGTTAGGCGTAACGGGCGAGAAGACATCGGCCAACTTGGGTTGTAGTCCTGAGTTTCCGGGAAAAGCTAGTTCAGCCTTTTCCGTAACTGTCCGTCTCTCGTGATATTTCTCTGTTGTAAACTTGAGATGGGTAATCTGCTTAGTTTATGCAGCCCCTGCGTGACGGACTTTCATTAATTAGAGAAGGTCTGTCACAAAATTCAGTTTCTTCCGTGAAAACAATGAGTTCTTGTGAAGCTCATATTTGTTTTACCAATAGAACTTATGCTTGAGGGACCCCTTAAGGATATCCTTCATGAAAGGCTTTGGCTATCAGAAAAAGAAGAAATCCTAACATTTTCTACAATCCATAACTTATTGTAAGCTTAAACTAAATTATTTTTAAGTGGAACCTCACTGGATCTGTTTGACATCACTGCTTAAGATAAACGTTTTAGCGAGATATTTAGAATGGAGACAAATTATTTGGATTAATAGGACTTCCGGTGTTATTTAAGATTGAGCCATTATTTGCCGGATTTTCCATTTCGCTCATAATAAATCTAATAAATGTTACAACAAGAGATAAATATTTGCATCAACATTTCGTTTGTTGTACATTTCAGTACTTCAGTGAGAAGGTCTTTTATTTAATCTGTATATCCCTTGTAAATGAGCAGAACACTATATATATATATATATATATATATATATATATATATATATATGCGTGTGTGTGTGTATGTGTATGCGTATACTACATAAATGAATCAAAGAATAAATGTAATATTTGTATCAAAGGAGATACATGGCATATGCACTTGCCATAATGATTCCAAAAAAACTGGTCAGGAAGAACATCTGGGTAATAAAAGTTGACTATTTAATAATAATGTAAATTGTGTGTGCAAATACTTCTGTGTAGATCGATCTACGGTATGAACTGATCCATCAGAAAATATACTCCACATTTATAGGGGCCACTATAGAGTGGAAACAAATAACACACACACACACACACACACACACGCACGCATATATATATATATATATATATATATATATGCTAGCTCAGATACCCGGCTGCGCCCGGGAATTGATTTGAGGCTGAATGGTGATGGTATTTTTTTTGGCAAAGCTTTACTTTGCACAATATTTTGACATTTACCCGTCCCAGTGTTTAGGGTTAATACCCGTTGTAAAAAAAAAAAAAAAAAAAAGTTAATATAAATAACAAAGTAAACAACTTTTGTTATGTGCATATTTGTGGCACATAAAAACTATACAACACATTTGTATCTGTAATACGTACGAAGAAATTTCAATTCTTTTCTGGAAACAATATATGTTTCCAATAAATTGGTTCATGATATAACAGGTTATAGTTCATATGACATGAGACGGAGCGGGGGTTTACAGAAGGCTGAAAACTAAAAAGTTCGTCACGCAGGGGCTGCGTTAACTAAGCAGATTTCTCATGTGCGCCACATATTTGCATTTGTCTCAAAAAAAAAAAAAGTTCTATGAAACCAATACAAGGTGTTTAATATAATAGCTTATTGTTAATATGACATGAGCAGGAGTGGGGGTTTACAGAAGGTGAAGATTAAAAATCCAAATATCTCGGATAATAAACAATAAACGTGATAGAGAAAATATTAATATAACATTATTTATAGGAAATTAGATTTGCAATAAAATTGCCTCTATACACTTTTTCGATCCGACTTATGATAACGAAGATATTTCGAATTTTCTAAATTCCTCCCATCTAAACCCCCCCCTCCCTTTCCTCTTTCCGATTTCAGAAGTTAACGAACTAGATCTTTTTTAGCAGATTTCTCTTGAGGGAAATCAGCTATTGAGGTTGTACTCGTGACGGAATTTCCAAATGTCCATCGATCCTACCTAGTAGATGACGAAAATGAAGTGAAAATGAAAATGAAGAATGAATTTTTGTTTGATCGTTACCAAACTCGATATCTAGTCGTTTTATGTAAAAAGAAAGATTTAGCTCGTTAATGGCTGAAATCAGACCAGTGGGAGGGGGGGGTTTAGAAGGGAGGATTTTCAAAAATTCGAAATATCACCGTTACTATACGGTGGATCGCAAAATTATACAGAATCAATCTTATTGAAAATTAAATTTACTATAAATATTGTTATATACATTTTTTCTCTATCTTGAATATTAACCGAGATATTTGCATTTGTATTGTGCGTGTGGTCGGCGGGAGTCGGCTACGTTCGGGACTTTCCGCCTAGAGCTATGGCGGCCGTTTCCATAACTATTCGTCCCTCTTGAATAGGTTAAGATATACCTTGCTACTACAGTTGTTATTGGGCAGATTTATCTATTGTATAACTTCACGTGGGAAATCTGCTTAGTTTACGCAGCCCCTGCGTGACGGACTTTTGTTAATTGTGCTAAAACGTTTATATATCGAATTTGGTAACGATGAAGCAATAATTAAGGCTACTAGAGCGGTAAGAGACAAATATGTATATGAAGCAGAAGTGATTGTCCACAACTTTCAACAGCTGAGAGTTATCACTAGGGCTAGGATTCCTATGTAAATACATATTTGCTACTGACTTCGATATCACCTTATATCAACTCATAGTATATGTTTTAACGCAATTGGGATCAAATTAAGCCAATTTAATTTTACATATTATTACATATTTGACTAAATTTACATATTTCTTACATAATTTGGGAATTTCTACATATTTTACTCCATATTTGTTAATTTTTTCTATTTCTTTACAACAAAACTGAATAACGAGTGCATGAAGAAATTTTTTTCACAAGAATTGACCCTTCTATTGCCACTGTTGATTGCTTCTTAGAACCAAACCCTACAAAACAATTCTGAGATTCCGTCTCCCTTGGTTTTGGCTCTGAATAAACAAAACCAAACCTATTTCATAATTAGTGTTTATTTGTGAGTGGTAAAGTGCGTGCCACTCTTGTCAAACACGATATGAAAATTATATTTTGTGATTAATTCAATTTTCATTTTTGTCGAAATGGGGAAAAACAAAGAACGAGTTTTAAAATATCTTCGTGAGTTTCCAAACGAAACATTCAAGGGCTATTCTGAAATAGCCGCTTTCCGAAACGCTCCAGTTACATCAGTTGATGTCGAACGCTCATTCAGCAGATTCAAGTCTATACTAAGGCCCAATCGACGTAGTTTTACGTTTGAAAATTTGAAAATGCATTTAGTCTCAAACTGTTTTCCTTACAGTGATTAAAAAGTTTTTGTTTTCGTATTTTTATGTTTAAAATAAAACCGTTTTTGTATTGTAATAAAAAAAAATGAGAGTACAAACTGTTTTAGAAGGTTATTCACTGTTTACATATTTCACTAATTTTACATAATTATTTACATATTTGTATCAAAATCAATACATATATATTTACATATTTGGCATTTTTAATTACATGAAAATCCTAGCCCTAGTTATCCCATTGAATGAGACGGCCATGGGAGCACTAAGAGCAAGAATTGTGATATCGATCGGTGAATAGCTTCGCTGGATATCCATTCATTGAGAACTGCCTTCATGATTGTTCTACACCAGCTTTGCCCATTGATTCAATCTCGCCTCGTCAGATTACCAACCTCACCCTTGTCACTCAGCTGATTAACGAGTTAATCAAATATTCCTACTCAGTATTACACAGGCACTGGCACTGGAAAGGAAGTATTTATCGAGGAATTTAATAACGAATAGTCATTGACATTCACAATATTCAAGTAATCTTCTTTCTATTTTATATTAGCAGATTTCAGCTCAGCTTCTGAGGTTGTACACACGACGCGATTTTCGAAATTTTTCTTCAAATGTCTATCGATCTTACCTAGTATATGACGAAAATGAGTTCCGTTCAAAATTGTACTTATACATACACACACACACACACACACACACACACACACACACACACACACACATATATATATATATATATATATATATATATATATATATATATATATATGTTACTGTAAAACCCCGGAGTGTGGTAAATCCTAAGATTTACCGGTAAATCTTAGTATTTACCAGAAGCGTTGGTAAATGTCCGATTTTATCTTTCAAATCGGACTTTAGCCAGTAAATCTTGGGGGGATTTCCCAAGAGGCTCGGTAAAAACTAGAATTATCTCAATCAGGATGCCTCTTTCGGACTTTTACCAACAGATTTTGGTAAGTCCTAACATTTCCCAGAATACGTTTTAGCAGATTTCCCTTAAGGGAAATCAGCTATTGAGGTCGTACTCATGATGCGAGTTTCGAAAAATTTCTTCAAATGTCCATCGATCCTACCCAGGAGATGACGAAAATGAGGTCCGTTCAAAATTATATATATATATATATATATATATATATATATATATATATATATATATATATATATATATATATTTGTCTGTTAACGCTCTAGCGGTCGCAATTCTTGTTTGATCTTTACCAAACTCGGAATTTAATCGTTTTATGTAAAAAGGAAGATCAAGTTCGTTAATGGCTGAAATCGGACCAGTGGGAGGGGGGGTTTAGAGGGGGGGATTTTTGATAATTCAAAATATCTCCGTTATTATGCGTCGGATCGAAAAATTGTATAGAATAAATCTTATTGCAAATTAAAGTTACTATAAATATTGTTCTATTCATTTATTCTGTATCTTGAATATTAACCGAGATATTTGCATTTGTATTCTGCGTGATACTGGTCACCAGTAGGCTATGTTCCAACTTTCCGGCGAGAGCTCTGGCGGCCGTTTCTATAACTTCGCCCCTCGTGAATAGGTTTAGAGGTTAGGTCAATTGTTTTTTGGGGCTAGAAACTACTGGGTTGTTACGCCCTAAATAATGTTTTAGGTTTAGAGGTTTCTTACTACTATAGTTGTTATTAGACAGATTTCTCTATTGTAAAACTTCACGTGGGAAATCTGCTTAGTTTACGCAGCCCCTGCGTGACGGACTTTTATTATTATTTGTTACAGCATGGGAGAGAATTGTGACATTTTGAATTGCACTTTGTATTAACTAACTTGCACAAACATTTCTTATTTGAACATTTTTTTAAGCAGTTGCATTTTTTGAAACCCTGGCCACCAACCAATGACTGTTGACAAACTGCGGTATCGTTGGGCACTTCATCAGTAGAGATGATATTCTTGGTGCAAATTGTAAACTGATTACGCGAATATAATGTATTCAATTTTCCTGAAGAAGTTCCGAGTTGGTAGAAACCATCTTATTTTTTGACGATCACTGCAATCATGCTTTTGGGGTCGATTTTAGATCGGTCGACATCAGGAATTTTGATCCTCACGTTCTGGCCAACTTCAGGATCTGGGAATTTTCCTTTCGTCATTTTTTCCATTTTCTTGGCCTGTGACTCAAGACCTTCCCTTGCTGCTTGGCGAATTTCTTTGACAGAGCACATGTTCTGTTCGGTGGCAGATAACTTATTATTGGCACTTTCTTGCTGAAGTTTGCCGCCATCAGGATGTTTTACTGGGGGAGTATCCCTGTCCCCACTCCTCTTCACTGGACATTTACCAATGAGCCTTGGGAAATCCGCACATTTACCAAACAGCATTGGTAAAAGTACGAAATCTCATATTTATTTAATGTTTTTCGGGCATTTACCAAGCCAGACGGTAAATCCGGGAATTCACCAACTACCATGCGGTAAAAGCTCGAATTTCATCCAGATTTCGGACTTAAACCAGTGCTCTTTGTAAATCCTAGGATTTACTGGTAAGTCCTGACATTTACCACACTTCGGGGTTTTACAGTAACATATATATATATATATATATATATATATATATATATATATATATATATATATATACATACATATAATATGTATATATTAGAGTTTCTGAAACTTGATGGTCACTTGCAAATAGATTTCTTAATTGTTCTTAGTTTGCTGTCAATACTTGTGTTAATCCAGTCGGCAAGTCATGCGTCTAAAATGAGGTGTTTTGTTTGTCTTGAAATGTCTTGATGTTCAGTGCAGTATTTCGACTGCTTTTTTGTCCTCTGAGTACTCAGTCTCATTCAGTCTTAAGTTTTCGTGTCCTGACAAGCAAAAGAATGTAGTGTGTTTATCTTGACTGATGAGCTCTACTTTAATTTTTTTGGACTATTTGATGATTTGTGTAAATATTTTATAGTGCTTGAAGGGAACCTAAGGAATCCGTGCTAATGATAATGTGTTTGCTTTGTGATGCGTGGGTGTTCTTGAGGGCCAATAGAATACCTTGGAGTTCTGCTCCTAGAATGCAGTAACAAGAAGGCAGTGTCTGCGTGATTACCCTTCCCTCTCTTACTGCAGCTGAGCCAACTCCCTTCTCGTTTTTGGACCCATCAGTGAACCACACAGTGTGTTCCATGTAAAAATTCGTGGAAATGTGTTCGCTAATGCAGACTTTTTAAATTTTGTGAGTCATAAGTCCATGGTGTATTGGTTTCTCAGTTTCATTTTTGAGGACAAATATCAAAGTTTGGAAGGTTTAAATTGTGCTTTAACGTCTTGTTGCGTATACTTACTGGACGGTTATGAGTTGGTCTCTGTTTATATAGATCTTCGTACTCATTCTCTGGTATATTTTCAATGCACGAGGGGATGGGGAATGATTTTATTTTATGGAAATATTTAGCTACTAATTATTTTCTTCTTTTGTCTAGAGAGGGTTCTACAGCTTCTACATCAAGGCTGTCGATAGGGCTTAAACTGAATGCACCTAGTGCTAATCGTAAGCCTGAATTGTGTATAGTGTTAAGCATATTAAGTACTGTGGGCGTGGCAGACTAGTGTGCTACTCTACCGTATTCTAAAAGGATCCTTGTGTAACAACGATACATGTCTAGCATTACTTTTATGTCAGCTCCTCATTTTGTATTGCATAGAATCTTCCTTTTTTGTTTAGAATAATTAGTGTCAATCGCGCTTTCCTCTCAAGTCTTAAGAATAAGTAAACTTCTCACGAGCCTTAAAGGTTATAGTCTATTACTCCATAATGAAACCCGTACTCATGTAAGGAATAAGACATGAGGTAAATCCTGAAAACAAAGCCAGCTAGAAGATCCGACGTGGGATGGTGAATTAAGACTCTGGGAAGGAAGGCAAGGGTAGAGGTTTAATCTGAAACGTGATAGTCGATTACACAAGATATGAAAGCTAAGAGGTTACATTGGGCCGGAAGATGTGACAAAAAATAACGTATCCGGCTTCCGAAACAATGAATGCAACAGTGATGGACACTGAAGAAGAATTGGATTGAGACAGTTAAGGACCATGCTGCGGAATGTGTGTATGCGCGCGCAATAATTACGATTTATTTTCGATAAATGCCGATGGTAAAACTTAAAGGTACTCGTGTAACAGCATCGTCTAGATAATAGTAATAAATTCGAGATTTGCAATATCGCCTCATTATTCTATTATGTCTTATCTGTAAGGGTTATTTACAGGCTACCTGACTAAGATTCTCATTTACAGATTACGCAAGGAAATAAATTCCTAATTCCAACTCGGGAATCGAACCAGGCTTACCAAAGGGTTTGGAACAATGTCTCAACTCACATACTATCCTGAGCCTACTAAACCCCTATAATGACATCGAACTATAGAAAAGTTTGACTCAGCATCTGGTTGCGACTCGCTGTCCGAACTTAGATCAGCTTAACTAACTTCAGCAAACTATGTTGAATACAATGTTTACAGTTGTATAATTAGCCATTAATTATTGTAATTGGTAAACCTTCACTCAACAAACTGTTTCAGAAAGCTATGTTAAACCTCTAGTGGGTTAATGACTCGGTGATTGAACTATGGTTCATTGGAGTGAAAGAATATAGAACTGTTCAAATTATTCTACATCTTCCATCAGTACACCTTTCGGCAAGGTAGATTACAGTAAGGCTATTAAAAAAATAGTATGGGTTTCTCAGGCATTTGATAATTCACGGATTTGACATTTCATGTGTCACGGATATGTCGGCTGTTTCCTGAAACTGCTGACGTCCATGCCAGTCGATTCCTAAACAGCTCATATCCATGCCAGCTGATTCCTAAGATTTCATGATTTCCATAATAACTGATTCCTAAAACCATTAATTCCAATGGCAGCTGATTCTAGTAACCGCAGATTTCCACGACAGATGATTCCTAAATAGCTGTCATCCACGCCAGCTTATTACTAAGACCGATGATTTACATGTAACCATTGATTGACATTTTAACTGAACCGTCCATTTCCACGTTAATTGATTTTTGTAACCATTGATTTTCACCTTAGCTGACTCCTGATACCGATGATTTCCATGCCACCTGATTCTTGTAATCGTTGATTTCCTCCATAGCTAATTCTTGTAACCCCTGATTGTCGTGTTATCTGATTCATATAACAGTTGATTTTCACCTTAGCTGATTCCATATACCGATTTTTTCCATGCCACCTGATTCTTGTAATCGTTGATTTCCTCCATAGCTAATTCTTGTAACCCCTGATTGTCGTGTTAGCTGATTCATATAACAGTTGATTTTCACCTTAGCTGATTCCATATACCGATGATTTCTATGCCACCTGTTTCAAGTAAACGCTGATTGTCGTGTTAGATGATTCATATAAAAGTTGATTTTCACCTTAACTGATTTCATATACCGATGATTTCCATGCCACCTGATTCTTGTAATCGTTGATTTCCTCCATAGCTGATTCTTGTTACCGCTGATTGCCGTGTTAGATGATTCATATAACGGTTGATTTTCACCTTAGCTGATTTCATTAACCGATGATTTCCATGCCACCTGATTCTTGTAATCGTTGATTTCCTCCATAGCTGATTCTTGTAACCGCTGATTGTCGTGTTAGATGATTCATATAACAGTTGGTTTTCACCTTAGCTGATTTCATATACCGATGATTTCCATGCCACCTGATTCTAGTAATCGTTGATTTCCTCCATAGCTAATTCTGGTAACCGCTGATTGTCGAGTTAGCTGATTCATATAACAGTTGGTTTTCACCTTAGCTGATTTCATATACCGATGATTTCCATGCCACCTGATTCTTGTAATCGTTGATTTCCTCCATAGCTAATTCTTGTAACCCCTGATTGTCGTGTTAGCTGATTCATATAACAGTTGATTTTCACCTTAGCTGATTCCATATACCGATTTTCCATGCCACCTGATTCTTGTAATCGTTGATTTCCTCCATAGCTAATTCTTGTAACCCCTGATTGTCGTGTTAGCTGATTCATATAACAGTTGATTTTCACCTTAGCTGATTCCATATACCGATGATTTCCATGCCACCTGATTCTTGTAATCGTTGATTTCCTCCATAGCTAATTCTTGTTACCCCTGATTATCATGTTAGCTGATTCATATAACAGTTGATTTTCAACTTAGCTGATTCCATATACCGATGTTTTCCATGCCACCTGATTCTTGTAATCGTTGATTTCCTCCATAGCTAATTCTTGTAACCCCTGTTTGTCGTGTTAGCTGATTCATATAACAGTTCATTTTCACCTTAGCTGATTCCATATACCGATGATTTCCATGTCTGCGATTCTTGTTACCGCTGATTTTAAAGATAACTGATTCCTAATACCGATGATTTCCACGTTTGATGATTTATGTTAACTAAATAAGGTAACCGTTGATTTCGACGTTAGTTGATTTTTGAAACCATTGGTTTCTGCGATAGCCTATTCCAAATACCAATTATTTCTATTCCAAATGATTCTTAGGACAAGTGATTTTCAGGTCCACTGGTTCCGAAAACACCAGGCTACTCATACGGTTCCCCGAACTCTTAACGAACTTGATATTTAGTTTTGCAATAAACTAAATATCAAGTTCTTACGACTAAATATCGAGTTTGGTAACGATCAAACAAAAATTGCGACCGCTTGAGCGTTGAGAGACAAATATATATATATATATATATATATATATATATATATATATATATATATATATACACACACATGTACATATACAAATTCATATATTCTGTTTTTCAGGATACATCGCTGGAAAATAGTTTCATTGTGAGAAATTTGGCTATCTGATCCAGCGGTTTGAGTTTTTTAATTGGTTTGTATATTATCAATGGAAATGCGCACATGTTCTTCAGGCAGTGCTTTTTTAATTTGGTTAGTATTTTTCCTCACAAAATTATGTTCGAAGGGACAAAACTTCTACATAGGAAAGACCACCCTGGTAGAAGATGTATACTGGAAGCTCTAGAAATAAACACGAGTACGCGAGTGGTATTTTCTCAAAATTTCACTACTAACTTAACATAACTTTTCGTTTCACATGTCATGGACAGCATAACTGCATTTTGTTTCTTTGGTGTCTGTTTGTTTGTTTGTTTATTTGTTTGTTTTTTGTTACCTTTTCACGCATAAACGGCTGAACCGAAGTTTATGAAACTTGGTATGTATATTACTACTAACCCAACTAAGACTTTAGACTATGTTAATATTCTCTGAGATGAACAGGAGTGGGGGTTATAAGGGAGGCCTGAAATTAAAAATAGCGATATTTCGTTTCTTATTGCATTTTCGGCAATTATGCACTAACAAAAGTTGTTTATTTTGTTATTTGAAGTAACTTTTGTTGTATATCGAATTATAAAGGAGATATACGCTAAAACCTATAGCGGAAGTGAACAATTGTATTTGGCACAAAAGACTCTACCGAACTAAATAAAACTTGGTATGTGTAATAGCACTAACGCCTTCCTTATAATAAGCCATACAAAAATTTCTTGGGACGGGAGGAGTCGGGGTTATAAAGGAGGCCTGAAATTAGTAATAGTGATATTTCGTTTCCTATTGGGGTGTCGGCAAATATGCACATAACAAAAGTTGTTTATTTTGTTATTTAGAGAAATTTTCTCGACAATTCTTTTCAATATGAACTATCAGGTACCTCGCCTGGAAAAATTAATTCAAATGTATGTTACTAATTTGTCCTTAATAATTCAAATCTATGCATAATGCACAGGAAACGGGAAATATGACAATATGGAAAACAGTGAAGTCTTACATAAAAAATTAATTTTATTATTAACAAATCCACAGAAACGACGGGTATTAACCCTAATCACTGGGACGGATAAATGTCAAAATATTGTGCAAAGTAAAGCCTTGCCAAAAAAATACCATCACCATTCAGCCTCAAATGACTTCCCGAGCGAAGCCGGGTATCTGAGCTAGTATATATATATATATATATATATATATATATATATATATATATATATATAACATTTTGAAGGATATATATAACATTTTCTTCATCTCCTGGGTAGGATCGATGGAGGATTGAAGAAAATTTTCGAAAATATTTAAAAAAAAATGAGTACTACCTCAATATCTGCTAAAAGAGTCTAACATGTGGGATGACATCACCATTGCACTGCAGGTGGGAAATCCGCTTAATCCACTCAGTGGGGCAAGTATAGCGGATTTTATTTATTCCGTATAGCCGATGGAAATTAGCCCGATTAAACAATGCCCTCGCAATCCAATTCACTTTCTTTTTTATTAGCTTTTGCTGAACAAATCGGTTTACTATTTACAGTAGGTCCGTCACGAGAGATTTATTGACAGCCATGAATCTTTATTAGAATGCTAATAAACTAAAAGCTCTTTTTTTTTATTTCTATAAAGTGAGGAAAGTTTACTGTCAGTGTCACGAAGTAGGACAACATGTCGTGCTTAATGTTTATTCACATCTATTTATTTATTTCCCTTTTTTTTTTTTTGGTTTTAATGTGAGTGATTCCGAAATCCCCCATACATTTTATTCTAATAGCACAATACTAAATGCAGTATAAATATATTATTGAAAAAGTTTTAATTTAAGAAAAAATAAAGGGTAATGTAAAGCTAAAAAAGCGTATTTAAATTTACATTTTGCATTAGCTTTGTGCAGTAATGTATGTTACTGTATTATATATTGTCTGTTACTCCAATTATGGCAGTAATGCCTTGTCATTAAATGAAAAACAGTTACTGATGAAACGTGTGGAAAAATTTAAGCTTTTATTTTTATTTTTAGCAGATTTCCCTTAAGGGAAATCAGCTATTGAGGTTATACTCATGACGGAATTTTCGAAATTTTTCTTCAAATGTCCATCGATCCTACCCAGGAGAAGACGAAAATGAGGTCCGTTCAAAATTATATATCTGTATATATATATATATATATATATATATATATATATATATATATATACATACATATATATATATATATATATTTGTCTGTTACCGCAATTTTTGTTTGATCGTTACCAAACTCGATATTTAGTCGTTTAATGTAAAAAGAAAGATCAAGTTCGTTAACGGATGAAATCGGATCAGTGGGAGGGGGGGGGGTTTAGAGGGGAGGATTTTCGAAAATTCGAAATATCTCCGTTACTATACGTCGGATCGAAAAATTGTACAGAATCAATATTATTGCAAATTAAAGTTACTATAAATATTGTTATATATATTTATTCTCTATCTTGAATATTAATCAAGATATTTCCATTTTTATTAAATCTGGGCGGCTAACGGACGATTGACTTTCCCGCCAAAAGTTCGGCCGTTTCCTTAACTGCTCGGCTCTCGTGAAATTTTCTATTGTATAACTTCACGTAGGAAATCTGGTTCATTTACGCAGCCCCTGCGTGACGGACTTTTTGTGGTAGCATATGTCAATGTTAATACTTAAAATGTTTATTAGATGCGTAATCTAAGCAGATTTCTCACGTGACGGGTATGACACACTACTGTACTGATTTCATCTGACGACACATCCACTATTTATAAGTAAAATTTCGATGAGCTCAAGTGGGCGTGCGCTGAAGACCGAAAACAAGAATATAAGAATAGCTCACTTTATATTATAGATACAAATAAATGTATAGAATAAAATTAAAAGTCCGTCACGCAGGGGCTGCGTAAACTAAGCAGATTTCCTATGTGAAGTTTAGCAATAGAGAAATCTGCATACTGGTAACACAACACCACCATAAGTAAATACAAATGGTAATGAGAAATCTTTCAGTTAATTTTAATAAACTCCCAACTGAAACGGCTTCTGAATTGTAAGAATAATTTATATTTTAATAACTCAAATTTTAGTAGTCCAAGAACTAAAGAAGGGGGGGCGGATGAACAGAACGTATTTACATATATCTCACAAGAAGGTTAAGTAAGGTTAGAAACGACATATTAGGTTAGGAGCTTCCGCCAGAGCCGAGACTTACCGGCCGAACTAACCCGAACAACACCCGACCACAGACTTCATAAAAATGCAAATATCGCGGTTAATATTCAAGATAGAGAATAAATGTATATAACAATATTTATAGTAAATTTAATTTGCAATAAGATTGATTCTATTTTCGATCCGATGCATAATAACGGAGATATTTCGAATGTTCTAAAATCCCCCCTCTAAACACCCCCAACCTCTTGTTCGAACTTGATGTTCCTTTTCAAATAAATCGATTAAATTCCGAGTATTGTAAAGATCAAACAAAAATTGCGACCGCTAGAGCGTTAACAGACATATATATATATATATATATATATATATATATATATATATATATATATAATTTTTAACGGACCTCATTCTCGTCATCTCCTGGGCAGGATTGATGGACATTTGAAGAAATTTTTCGAAGCTCGCGTCATGAGTACGACCTCAATAGCTGATTTCCCTTGACGGAAATCTGCTAAAAAGGACGCTTTAACTCATATGATTAGCCATATGAGTTAAAGCGATGTCCTTTATCTCATTCGGTAAACCTAAAGTAGCGAGTTCGAATCCTACCTGGTCAATAAGAATTAGTGGCGAGCTCCCAAATAAAAACCTTAGTCCCGTCTTGACTAGAAAAGGGTAGTAATCTGTAGTAAATAGCTCGTCTAAGAAGACATAGTAGATAAAAAAGTCCGTCACGCAGGGGCTGCGTAAACTAAGCAGATTTCCCACGTGAAGTTTTACAATAGAGATATCTGTCTAATAACAACTGTAATAGTAAGAAACCTCTAAACCTATTCACGAGGGACGAAACGGCCGCCAGAGCTCACGGCGGAAAGTCCGAACATGCTGACGAGCACACGCAGAATACAAATGCAAATATCTCAGTTAATATTCAAGATACAGAATAAATGTATAGGACAGTATTTATAGTAATTGTAATTTGCAATAAGATTGATTCTGTAATCTTTTTCGATCCGATGTATAGTAACGGAGATATTTCGAATTTTCGAAAATCCTCCCCTTTATACTCCCCCCCTCCCACTGGTCCGATTTCAGCCGTTAAGGAACTTGATCTTTCTTTTTACATAAAACAACTAAATATCGAGTTTGGTAACGATAAAAAAAAAATTGCGACCGCTAGAGCGGTAACAGACAAATATATATACAGTATGGACCCGATTAACCGAGGTTCGATTAACCGAGGTCCCGATTAACCGAGGTGCCAAACATTTAAAAAAAAAAAGAAAAAAAAAGTAGGTGCGGTAACCTTTGGAAGTGATTATGAACCTTTTTGAAACCCTCAAAACCCTAGGCCGGATACAGGTGTTCAGCAAGCCAATTGCCTTCTGAGAAATGCATCTCTAGCACCACGTCCAACCCTCCTTCCCCTGTTCCGGGAATATTGTATTTACATCTCTACTTGTCACAACCCGGCTAAAAAACGTAAAAGAGTGGTTATTTCGCTTGAAAAAAAATTAGAAGCAATTCATCGCTTGGACAAAGGCGAGTCTTTAAAAAAAGTTGCTCAGGATTATGGTGTCGGTGAAAATACTGTCGTTGACTGGAGGAGGAATAGGAAGCAAATTGAAAACTATGTTTATCAAAGTGCATCCAAGGAGGCTCATAACTGCAGATCTACATTGAAGAAGTCATCGTGTGAGCTTTTAGAAGAAGCCCTTTTACTGTGGTTTTGCCAGGCAAGAGAGCAAGGATTCCCGGTAAGTGGTCCAATAATTCAAGAGAAAGCATTGTCTCTTAATTTAAAATTAAATTCGCCTATAGAGAAATTTGAGGCGAGTAAAGGTTTGCTAAGTCGTTTTAAAAACAGACACGCGGCATAAGAGCACTCGCCATTTCCGTGGAAAAACGTTCAGCAGACACGGAATCTGCGACCAGATTTATTAGTAATAGTTTTTCTTTATTAGTAAAGTCCCATAATCTATGCGCGGACCAAATTTACAATGCTGATGAGACCGGTTTGTGGTATAAAGTGTTGCCCCAAAAAACTTTAGCGACGAATATGGAAAAATCTGTTAGTGGTTTCAAGGGTGTTAAAGATAGGGTCACTGTTTTGGTTTGCGCGAATGCAAGTGGAGAGGATAAATTAAGTTAGTTTTAATCGGAAAATCAGCCAAACCTAGAGCCCTCAAACACGTCAATTTTAATAACCTGCCGGTTGTTTATAATCATCAAATATCTGCGTGGATGAGTGCTGAAATTTTCGAGCATTGGTTCAAACATAATTTTGTACTACACGTCAAAAATTTTCTTGACGATAAAAAACTGCCTCATAAAGCCCTGCTTCTCATTGATAATGCACCATCACATCCCGACGAGAGCGTCTTAAGCGTGGGCGAGATTAAGGCCATGTTTTTCCCACCAAATGTTACATCATTGATCCAACCCATGGATCAAGGAATAATTTCGGCATTTACAAAAAGAAGCTCTTAACTACAATGTTATTAGATAACGGTAAAGGGCTAATAGAACAACGAAAAAAGATTACAATTAAAGATTTCATTTACATGGCAGCTAATTCCTGGGATTCAGTACCCAACACCACATTAAATAAAGCCTGGAAAAACTTATGGCCTGAAGTTACCTATAGTAGTCAGCCAAACGAAGAGCCACCAACAAATCTGGAGTTGTGCTCTTTGTTAAAAGATCTTAACTCCCAAGATGTAATGGACTTCGAAGTTACGGATTGGGTCAAGAATCATTAAAGAGATCAGCGGTCCTAACGGAAGATGAAATCATTAATGAAATAATGAAAACAACTAACGAAGAAGAGCTTGAAGGAGACGAGGTATCTATCCCCACGAAAGTAAGTCATGAGGAGGGTTTCAACCTACTTGACTACTCTATTTAGAAGGCAGAGGTGATGTGCCTTCATATGAACTGATGATGTTAAGGAAGTAGAGAGACACTGCAGCTGCTGATAGAAGCAGTTGTTTGAAACAAACAACAATAAATGATTTTTTTAAATCAAATAGTTTTCCGATTTTCCATTAATTTTTTTTGTGTCCGATGTTATTTTATACTACATATGCATGTATGTACATACAATTTACTTCTATTATTAATTTATGATTAAAAAATGTAAATATGAATATAATTATTAAACTTATAGGTAGGTACTAGTTTTTATTCTAAAAACCTTACATTTTCAGCTGGTATTAGTAAGTTCCGATTAACCGAGAATTTCGATTAACCGAGGTAACAGTGGTCCCGATCGACTCGGTTAATCGGGTCCCTACTGTATGTCGATATCGATGGACATTTGAAGAACAATCTCAAAAATTCCGTCATGAGTACAACCTCAATAGCTGATTTCCCTTAGGGGAAATCTGCTAAAAACAGATTAAAAATAAAAAAGAATAATCGTTATCAGTCTTTCAGAATTTCTTTGATAACAATTTACGCTCCTACACGCAGTGAGATGGAACGTTATTTTTTTTTTTTTAAGGTCGTCCTTTTTTAAGCAACAGAATTATCTCGTTATTTTTTTTTTTATTCCGAAGATAGTTCTCCTAGAACCAAATTGAAAAATGTTTAAGTTTTTAAAAAGAAAATTGATTTTCGATTTCAGGGGTTATTTTTACTCTAATAGGACTGAATATTATATTATATTAAAAGATATTTTTTTTCTCTACCCCAAATATAAACCTAGTTACTTGCTCATTTTTTTTCCGATTCCATGTTGTCTTGTTTCACCATGACTTATGTACTTATCTCAAAAACGACTAGGCCTTAGAGTGTTCAAATTCCATATTTAGGACTGTTTTAAAATTTAGTTGTACTTTTAATTTACTAGAAGTTCAAAGAAATCATTTAGTGTCCACATCAGATTTGTGATTTAAATTACAATAAATCAACATTTATTTTCTGAACTTCATGTTGTTCATCTCATGTCCTTATATTTCAGTATTGTTCATTTGGGGTAGTAGTTACAAGTAGTGGAACAGAGATTTTAATATTCAGATGACGTTTACACAGTTTCTGCTAGACGCTCAGTTTCTTTTCTGGGAGGACATTGGGATGAAAAGCTGTTTATTTTATTTTATTTTTACCAGTTTCCAGAGAATCTTATATAGAGTAGCCAACCACTTGAAACTCATGGGTTTGTTTATCCTTAACTTGAAAGTGGCAAGTGGTATTCCGTCGTTTATTTCCTTGAACTGCTATATATGCCAATTTTGTTTTCTGTTTTCAAGGCCACTTGAGGATGTGGCTTCTGACTTAATTTCTGAAGAGAAGAATAAATACCACCAAATCCACTTCAAGAGTACATTTGTGCTCATCAATCTTATTATGGTTCTTGCTCCAACTGCTGGACCAGAAATATTCCTTTTTTTAAATCTATTTTTTCATTAAAAGAACTACTCCAGCAGTGGAGTAAAAAGGCTTGAGGATGCTTTATATGAGATCAAAAGTACTCTTGTGCATTACGTAAAACTTTGAAGTGGACCTGCCAATACTTATTAATCCTTTTTCTTATTTTCTTATTTAAGAGAAGACCCATATATATCATTTGTGTACGATATGTTCATAATGCTGAGTCAATACATGGTTGCAAAAAACCTTCAGTATCAAATAAAATATATTCTAGAACATTTATCAATCCTACTTTTTTGTCATATCCACGTAAAGTCTTGCAGGAATGGTTTGCTTCCAACCAACCCATAGGATTGATGCTCTGTCACAATCATAAAATCTGTGTCATCTGCAGAGAGGATCCTCCAAATTCCGAAACTCTAGCCTCTGCAAGTCCTATCACAAGTCATCCTTCTAACTATCCCTGCGCCTTCCCAGGTTCCTTCCTCTCCCTTAACGAGCACAATATAGTCTTCTGGGACAGCATGGATGATGCCTGGGTTTGTCGAGAAACTCCATTCATGAATTGAAAAAGTCCGTCACGCAGGGGCTGTGTAAACTAAGCAGATTTCCCACGTGAAGATTTACAATAGAGAAATTTTATGAGAACCGAACAGTTTACTGAAACGGCCGAACTAGCCAGATGGAAACTCACGACTGCAACCGAAATTAGCCGATCTCATCAAGACCGTTACGCTCAATAAAAGGCAAATATCTCGGTTATTATTCAAGATAGAAAAAAATGTTCATAACAATATTTATAGTAAATTTAATTTGCCATAAGATTAGTTTTATACATTTTATCGGTCCAACGTACAGTAACGGAGATATTTCAAATTTTCAAAATACCCCACACTATCCCCCCCCCTTCCAACTGATCTAATTTCAGCCTTTAACGGACTTGACCTTTTATTTGCATAAAACGATTATATATCGAGTTTGGCAACGATCAAACAAATATTGCGACCGCTACAGTGTTAACAGACAAATATATATATAATTTTGATCGGACCTCATTTTCGTCATCTCCTGGGTAGGATCGATGGACATTTGAAAACGCGTTATGTCCCCTTAAGGGAAATCTGCTAAAAGGCGTTAATGTTGCCAATATAAAGCTCAAACTAGTGAAAATATCCAACGTTTTAGTCACCAGTATCGAAGCGAAAGGTGAGGGAAAAAATATGTTATATCTAAGGCCGTAGAAACTAATTAAACAACTCCTGAAAGACGGATAAGGATTAGTTCCACTACAGAAAATAACTAAAAAGCAAAAGAAATGGCTTCGCGAAAAGAATATATACTCTGGAGAGAGAGGGGGAAAAAAACGTCCAATTCTTCACAATTTGTCAAGAACAACAAATTCAACAAATTGTGAAGAATTGGACGTTTTTTTTCTCTCTCCCTCCACGTCTCTCTCTTTCTGACTACTTACACACAATAACCCATGTTCTCTAACTGTATTTATAACTCGAGCCGTAGTTGTGAACATATAGTCCCGGTTTGATGACACGAGATGACAGAAAATGCAAGCTTCAGACTAGAAAATGGACTTCGACCTATCCACAACAAAAGTGGCGATGTATAAGCTGAAGAAGGTAGACATAGAGCTACCGAAAATATGCACAGTGTAGACTGGCGACATGGCCGCCGGATTGGAGAAGAAGAGCATTCAGCCCAAGGAAGAAGTCTACGATCTAATAAGTCTTATGGTACAATTAGTGACCAAGAGAGAACTTAGTCCAGTAAGTGAAGAGCCTACGGTTGCCAAAAGCAAAGCCCAATGCTGGAAATTGTGACAGCGAAGGGAATAAGGAATGGAGCATTTATTTCATATTCTCATTTAATATGTAGCATATGGATATTTGGTAACGAATATGCAAATGTTGCTACTGCAAGAGTTTTAATAGATATGCATATAATTCTGATCTACTTCAGTTTTAGCAGATTTTCCTAAAGGGCAATCAGCTATTGAGGTCGTACTCATGAAGCTATTTTCAAAATTTTTCTTCAAAAGTACATCGATCCTACATAGGAGGTGATGAAAATGATGTCCGTTCAAAATTATATATATATATATATATATATATATATATATATATATATATATACCTATATATATTTGTCTAATTGCCACAATTATTGTTTAATCGTTACCAAACTCGATATTTAATCGTTTTATGTAAAAAGAAAGATCAAGTTCGTTAATAGCTGAAATCGGACAAGTGGGAAGGGGGAGTTTAGAGGGGGGGGACTTTCGAAAATTTGAAATACTCCTGTAATTATACGTCGAATCGAAAAAATGTATAGAATCAATCTTATTGAAAGTTAAAAGTGTTATAAATATATAAATATTCAAGACAGAGAATAAATCAATGTAACCATGATTTATTCTCTGTCTTGAATATTAACCGACATATTAGCTCAGTTTTCAGCCCTTCAGAAAATTCCCACTTCTACACATGTTACATAAACAATACTCTGTTATATAATAAACCATTTTTTCGAAGCTTAAATATCAAACATTGTGTTCAAGAGACCTTTATTATATGAGATACATGCAAATATGTTCTGGTGACCACTCCCCCATGTCTTAAATTCTTGGATTGCTAAAATTTGATTGATTGACATAAATATTATTCTGATTCATTATAAATTACAGTACTATACATAGTAATTATTTTTCAATAAAATTAATATGTTATATTCTGATATATTTAAGTAATTGTTTTTCTTTCCGTTGACAGGTAGGCAAACCTGTTTGTTTAAATTTCAGACGCTTCCTGTCGGGAAATTATTAAAATTTACTGAACGATTTCTTAATCCGTTTGTATTTATTCAATTAATATTGACTGTGGTGTTGTGTAGATATATCTATTGTTAAACGCCAGGAGGGAAGTATAGTTTACTCAATTTCTGTGCGACGGACTTTTTGTAAGCATCTTGATAGTGTCGATGTACATTTGCATGAAATTTTCTGAAAATTATGTAATTAGAACATCTTCAATAGTTGATGTCCCATCAGAATAATGTCCTATGAACATTTCAACTACTTTAATCATTCCACCTGATTTTATTTCGAAATTTTATAGGAAAAATTTATTTTTTTTAAACGGCATTAAAATGTAACAAAATGTGTTGAAACAAAATCACTCACCATATAAAAGCTTAACAAAATCCTCAATGCTGAGTTTAACTTTTGGATTATGTTAAAAAGCTAAGAGCAATTCTCAGTTTATTTTTGCTCTATCGAGTGGCTTTACGGGATTTCTGCTTTATTTTTTCAGACAGAAAAAAAAGAGTTGTAATTTAGCCATTTAGGTTGAAGCCATAATGTTTGAAAAACAGTAGTTTCAACAAGAGGCTTGTACAAAACGGCTCTAATACAGATTTAAAATACAGACCGGAGAGTAATGCCCTTGTTTTATTTAGGTTGAGCACTCATGTTATTCAGTATTCTACCCCCATCGAGCCCATCAAAAGAGCTTCAAAACTTTCCCCCTACATTTCTAAATACAATGCTCATTTAATGGGCCGACACAAAGATTTAACAGTCGGGATTATTCGCTTATCAAAGTACATCTGTTAGCCAATTGCTCTTCATGGTAATTCGTATTTTTTTTTTAAATATACCCCTTTTATTCAATGTAAGTAATAAATTTCAATTTGATATTAAATAGTTAGTTATTATATGAGTATGTCGCAGGAAAGCCTGACATTAGGTCACATTTCAATTTGGTTTCCCAATATATATATATATATATATATATATATATATATATATATATATATATATATATATATATATACTAGCTCAGATACCCGGCTTCGCCCGGGAATTGATTTTAGGCTGAATGGTGATGGTATTTTTTTGGCATGGCTTTACTTTGCACAATATTTTGACATTCAACCGTCCCAGTGTTTAGGGTTATAACCCGTTGTTGCCATTTGTTAATAATAAAATTAATTTTTCATGTAAGTCTTCACTGTCCTCCAAATTGTCATATTTCCTGTCTCCTGTGCATTATGCATAGATTTCAGCTATTAAGGACTAAATATTAAAATTGATTTGAATTAATTTTTCCAGCTGAGGTACCTGATAGTTCAAATAGGAATGAATTGTTGAGCATATCAATATTTCTACGCAAATTACTTGCTCCGCACATTGTTCCTGGAGAAATGTATAAAAAAAAAAAAATTAATCTAAATAACAAAGTAAACAACTTTTGTTATGTGCATGTTTGTCGAAAAACAAATAGTCAATGAAATATCGCGAATTTTTATTTCAGGCCTCCCTTATAGCCCCCACTCCCGTTCTAACCTAAACATTTTAATACAGCTTATAATCATGGAAGAATTAATGCTAATTGACATACCGAGTTTCGTTAAGTTCGGTTCAATCGTTAGCGCCCAATAAAATAGTTGACTCCCGCTTTAGTTAATAGTGTATATCTCGTTTATACATTGTTAAAAGACAAAAATGAAAATTACAAAAGTTACTCTAAATAACAAAATAAACAACTTTTGTTACGTTCATATTTACCGAAAAAAAATAGAAAACGAAATACCGCTATTTTAATTTCAGGCCTCCGTTTCAACCCCCACTCCTGCCCGTCCCTAGAAATGTTGGTATGGCTTATTATAATGAAAGCGTTAGTGATAATACACATTCCGAGTTTTATTTATTTTGGTTGGGTCTTTTGTCCCAAATAAAATTGTTCACTTCCGCTATAGGTTTTAGCATACATCTCGTTTATAATTCGGTATACGAAAAAAGTGTATATAACAAAAGTTACTCAAAAACTAAAATAAACAACTTTTGTTATGTTCATATTTGCCGAAAAACCAATAGGAAACGAAATATCACTATTTTTAATTTCTGGCTTCCCTTATAACCCCCACTCCTGTTCGTCCCAGAGGATATTAATATAGCCTAAAGTCTAAGTTGGGTTAGTAGTAATATACCTACTAATTTTCATAAAATTCGGTTCAGCCGTTTGTATTTCCCCCTCTAAACTCTCACTATTTGAGGTCCGATTTCTGTCATGAACTAATATGTTCAACAGTAATAAATGAAACCATTAAATACTCATTATGGTATAGTAAATACACATTTCTAGGCAAGAAAGTAAAATCATAATTGGTGACTACATGACACTGTATTTACATGTATCCTCAACAATAACATCTTCTCATACCTACACAAAATTCAACTAAGCGACAAAATGTAACGTACACATTAAGTCTGTGGTGTGCAACTAGATTTCAAATAATATTCATTAATTGTATCCCATGCGTTTGTACATATGTATATGTTTACACTGATGGAGGAAATCACGACAATTAATTATAAGCAATAGTACCATTTCAGCCATTCATTTCCTACTGATCATCCACCAACTTTTTTATGTTCTCTTATAGAATGTTTATATGTTTCACTTTTGTTATTTCTCGTCGTTTTTTAGCATTTCATATTGGTATTTATGACTTATCTATTTTACATTTGTTGTTTCAGATCGTACAATTTTGGACTTTTGAGAATGCAAATCGCCTTTGATTAGATGTCCATAAATAAATAAATGAATAAAAAAAATACACGTATCCCGCATAATATAGGACTCTTCTGTTCACGATGTAACAGCTTATTGTTCATATGACATGAGTCGGAGGGGGGTTTACTAAAAGCAGGAAACTAAAAAATCCAAAATACCTTGGTTGATATTCACGATTGAGGAAATATGTATATAAATTCTATTTGTACAATAGAACATTGAATTTACAATAGAATCAGATATATACAATTTACAATTATACAATTTTTCGAACCGACTTATAATAACAGACATATCTCAAATTTTCGAAGTTTTCTCTGTAACCTCCTCCATTCCGCTTTCAGCCGTTAACGATTTTTTTTTTTAGTTTTTCATGAAACGCTTATATATCGAATGTAGTAGTGGTTTAACAAAGACTGCGGCCTTTAACAGAAAAGTATGTGTGTGTGTGTGTGTGTGTGTGTGTGTGTGTGTCTATATATATATATATATATATATATATACTAGCAAAGGTACCCGGCTTCGCCCGGGAATTCATTTGAGGCTGAATGAAGATGGTATATTTTTGGCAATGCTTTACTTTCCACAATATTTTTTTTATTTCCCTGTCCCAGTGTTTAGAATTTATACCCGTCGTTACTGTGGATTTGTTAATAATAAAATTATTTGTTATTTAAGACTTCATTGTCCTCAATATTTTTATATTTCCCGTCCTCTGTGTATGTAGTTTTTTTTTTTTTATAAAGTGATGGACCATATAATTCATAATCCTAGAATGTATTCTATCTTCCAAACCATGTATGAATAAGTTTCTTTCCCTTCATGCGGTACAATGTCCAACGGTGACAGCTGTTTTAGGTACGTCATAGCCTCTATTAAAACACTCTTTCATAAGTCTCGATTGTAAACTGTGTATTCATATTGGTTTTCAGTAAAGTATATCATAATACATTAACGGAGCAGAGTTAATAAATACCAGAAATACCTGAGTGCACCTCCCTAGCGTTTATTCTAGTAAATTATTTATTTATGATAATTAAAGAAATTCACATTCCTGAGAATAATAATACATTGTGATAAGCATCAATTAACATGTAAGCATAGACCAATATGAGGTCGGAAGGGAAGCGGCAGAACTGATAGGACAAAGGAAGTAGCTCGACACTTACGTAGCCTCAGTGCTGCCAACCTGCAATGCATTTTGGATAGCTATCCTCTAATACATTCAAATATATTAAAAAATCATATTACATTATCTTCACAATTCTAAAACTGTTTCAAATATTTTTCACGTTTTATTTAAATAATGTATTAAATACACTTAGAGAAGGGTGGGGGCAGTATACCTTATTTGGTGCAAACTGTTACTGGCGTTAAAAAATAACATAGTTTTGAATTATTAAGGATAAAATTCTAACATGGATTTGAATTAACTTATCCAGGTGAGATACCTGGGTAGTTCATATTGGAATGTATTGTTGAGCATATCAATATTTCTAAGCAAATTACTTGCTTCATACCTTATTTTACAAAAAAAATAATTATAAAACAAAATTTACACTAATTAAAAAAGTAAACAACTTATGTTATGTGCACAATTGCCAAAAACCAAATAGACGATGAAATATCGCGAATTTTTATTTCAGGCCTCCCGCATAACCCCCATTCCCCTTGGAACCTAAAATTTTTAGTATAGCTTATAATCATGGAAGAATTAATGCTAATTTACATACCGAGTGTTGTTAAGTTCGGTTCTACCGCTAGTGTCCAATAAAATAGTTGCCCCCGCTTTACTTTTTAGTGTATATCTCGTTTATACTTTGTTATAAAAGAAAAGTGTATACAACAAAATAAACAACTTTTGTTATGTTCATATTTGCCAAGAAACCAATACGAAACGAAATATCGCTATTTTTAATTTCAGGCTTCCCTCATAACCCCCACTCTTGCCCGTCCCTAGAAATGTTGGTATGGCTTGTTATAATGAAAGCGTTAGTGCTATTACATATGCCGAGTTTTATTTATTTTGGTTGGATCTTTTGTCCCAAATAAAATTGTTCACTTCCGCTGTAGGTTTTAGCGTATATCTCGTTTATAATTCGGTATACGAAAAAAGTGTATATAACAAAAGTTACTCTAAATAACAAAATAAACAACTTTTGTTATGTTCATATTTGCCGAAAAACTAATAGGAAACGAAATATCGCTATTTTTAATTTCTGGCTTCCCTTATAACCCCCACTCCTGTTCGTCTCAGAGAATTTTAATATAGCCTAAAGTCTAAGTTGGGTTAGTAGTAATATACATACCAAGTTTCATAAAATTCGGTTCAGCCGTTTATGCGTGAAAAGGTAACAAACAAACAAACAAACAAATAAACAAACAAACAAACAAACAAACAAACAGACACGAAAGAAACAAAATGCAGTTATGGTGTCTATGACATGTGAAACGAAAAGTTATCGTGAAATTTCGCGAAAAAAATCAATGTACAGACAGAGGTTACAATTTTATATATATATAGATATATATATATATATATATATATATATATACACTCAACCGCAAAAAAAAACCGGACACTTAGATTTAGTCTTATAATTTTGTTAAATACTTAATATATATGTATATTAATCTTTTTAATTGAAATAATTGGTTAATCTATAAGTTATTTAAACAAAATCTGCCAAAAGTGAATAATTTTTATTGATTATTTACACAAAAATACAAAATAAAAAAAAATAAAAAGATAAATTAACACATTTAAAAAAAAAAAAAATTATTCTTCATTTTTATTACAGTGAATGGTAGACTTCGCCTACCCCAAGCGTTTCGGCAATGTAACGTAAGCTACATAATAAAATAAAACATTAATTAAAGGAAATGCTTGGTTAATAATTAAAGATGTTTAAATGTTAAACTACTTACAGTTTAGAATAGATCAACTTCACGACAAATAAATCTAATCTGAGTTTTATCTAATTGTTTACTAATCCTGAAGGTATTTCAATGGACTTAGACTCTAAATTCTCTGTAATAACTAGAATACCCACATAAAGAAAATTGCTGAAAATTAGCTTTTAATACGACAAAAATGAAGTGTCCGATTTTTTTTTGCGGTTAGTGTGTATATATATATATATATATAATTTTTAATGGACCTCATTTTGTCATCTACTTGGTAGGACTGATGGACATTTAGAAAACATTTTTTGAAATCGTTTCACGAGTACAATCTCGATAGTTGATGTCACTTAAGGGAAATCTGCTAAAATTTGGTTTCTTAAACTCATCCACAACCTCGACTTGGACAAACAAGTCTTATGCAATTAGAAGCTGTCCTCCTGATTGAGTTAGGAATGCTTAATTAGCAAATAATTAAAATATATACAAAAGCCATTAGAATATCACATTAGAATACCACATTTCCTCAATCGATATATCTCAAATACCAGTTTAAACCTTAGTAGTTAAATAGTCAATGTTATTTGCAGCTTATAGAGAGTTTAGTTTGAAATCCACAAGTCCACATGCTGCCCCAATAAACTACTTGTATGAATAAATCAAGTTTAATGGTTAGTCGAATCAGAATCAATATATGACAATATTATTCCGAACCAAGCAGTTAATATTTATAAAAGCAACATTAGAAGTTTTAGCAGTTTCATTGATTCAATTTCAACGTGATTTGTTGAACTTACGGTGTCGAATGGGAAAGTTGTGTTCTCAGTAACATCAAAATAGTCATCATCGGTTCCGTTGAATGCCTGTGAAAATTGATTATTTCATTATATCTGCATTGAGTATTGTATTCAAATGAATAATTGTTCACCTTAGTTACCATAAAAACTGATTTCATTTCACATTGAGCAGACTTACAGTACGATTTCCTCAAGTAATTCAAAATATTAATTAATATGTACTTGTTGTAAATAGAATAAGTAAATAAAAATAAAAGTTAAACATATGTATCTCACAACTTGGATGTCTATAATTAGATAGATTTGTTCTACCACCCAGCTTCACTGGAGGAGTTATGAACTGAAAGTACGAAAGAACTAAAAATATTTAAGTCCTATATGCGTATAACATAAAATAACCTATTCACTTACTCAGCGCTATAGTCCAAGAAGGACCTGGCCCTCTACACCCCTTTTAGCAGATTTCCCTTAAGGGAAATCAGCTATTGAGGTTGTACTCATGACGGAATTTTCGACATATTTCTTCAAATGTCCATCGATCCTACTTAGTAGATGACGAAAATGAGGTCCGTTCAAAACTGTATATATATATATATATATATATATATATATATATATATATATATATATATATATATATGTCTGTTACCGCTCTAACCGGTCGCAATTTTTGTTTGATCATTACAAAACTGGAAATTTAGTCGTTTTATGTAAAAAGAAAGATCAAGTTCGTTAACGGCTGAAATCGGACCAGTGGGAGGGGGGGGGTTTAGACGGGAGGATTTTCGAAAATTCGAAATATCTCCGTTACTATACGTCGGATCGAAAAATTCTATAAAATCAATCTTATTGCAAATTACATTTACTATAAATATTGTTCTATGCATATTTACAGTATAATGAGTATTAACCGAGATACTTGTATTTGTATTTTTAGTAATGAGTTCCGCTTTCAGTAAACCCCCACTCCTATTAGGGACATATTAATAATAAGCTGATATCTCATGAACCACCACATTATTAGGATAAATACAAAATATTGTTTTCAACAAAGCTTTATTTTACGAGGTACAAACAAATATGTTCTGTTGACCCCCCCCCCTTTTCTAGGATTACAAAAATCTGAGAGATTGAGATAGAAATTATTTTGATTCATTTCAAATTAATCCACTAACTATAGTAAATAGTTTCCAATAAAATTAATATTTTATATTCAGATATATTTCTTTAACTGTTTGTTTTTTCGCTCTATCTATCGATACTGCGCTACAAGGTTGGCTAACCTGTTTGTTTACAATCCACCCGTTTTACGTTGTATGGAATATTAACATATATTGTAAATTCACTGAAAGATTTCTCATTGCCGTTTGTAATTATTCACTAATATTAACGGAAGTGTTACTTGTATGTATATTTATCTATTGTAAACCTTCGCTGGCTAACCTGCTTGTTCCTTAATCATGTGAAAATCTCATAACCGTCTGAATCGTATTTTGGACCCCCTTTCTGTTTTCTTCCCGGATTCCTAAATTTGTATTGGTTGTGATTAAATTACAGTACTAGAGATAATAAATAGTTATGAATAAAATTTATAACTTATATTCAAATATATTTCCGTAATTGCTTTTATTTCCGGTAAAAGCTGGCTAACCTGATTGTTTACAATTCAGACAGTTGGCAATCAGGAAGGTTCTTACCATTTGACTTGCCCTTTATTTGTTTACTTAATATTCGCAGCAGTATAATGTTTTACAAATAATGGATATTCTGTGGTACTATTTAGTGTTGGTGTAATAAGTGTTCAGAGCGCTGCTATCATTAAAGGTAAGTCCATCTTTTGTGTTCTTATTGTTTTTTTGACATTTAATTGTATTTAATTTAATCTCGGAGCCTAACTGACGAGAGTTATTTTCCCGCCAAAAGCTAGTTTGGCCGTTTCCTTGACTGGCTCGGCTCTCGTGAAATTTCTCTATTGTGAAACTTCACGTGGGAAATCTGCTTAGATTACGCAGCCCCTGCGAGACGAACTTTTTAGCGATTCTTAGTGGTTCCCCGGTGAGCTTCATCAATTATGCCTTATATCATCGTTGCAGCCTGAGTTCCATTCTGTCTACGTGTCATCCCAGTCTGGCCTTTTTTGACAGCACAAATGATGTTATATCCACTATAAAATTCAAATCGGCCATGGATATTGCCTTGCAAATCTAGAATAGAGGTGAAGAGTAGGGATCGGGCTGGCAAATTTCAAATGTAGCCCTTGAACATTTGTGAATTTATGTATTCGCATAATGATATTGACTGCCTAAATCTCTTCAACCATGTCTGACAGGTTCCCGTTTGACAATTAATGACCACATCCCTAGGAATTGAAAACATGACCTTGTAAAACTAGTGCAAACATTTCATTTGGAAACGTCGACTACTAGATCCTTTTAGCAGATTTCCCTTAAGGGAAATCAGCTATTGAAATCGTACTCATGACGCGATTTTCGAAAATTTTCTTCAAATGTCCATCGATCCTACCCAGGAGATGACGAAAATGAGGTCCGTTCAAAATTATATATATATATATTTTTGTCTGTTAACGCTCTAGCGGTCGCAATTTTTGTTTGATCGTTACGAAACTCGATATTTAACCGTTTTATGTAAAAAGACACATCAAGTTCGTTAATGGCTTAAATCGGACTAGAGGAAGGGGGGGTTTAGAGAGGGGATTTTCGAAAACTCAAAATATCTCCGTTATTATGCATCGGATCGTAAAATTGTATATAACCAATCTTATTGCAAATTAAATTTACTATAAATATTGTTATACACATTTATTCTCTATCTTGAATATTAACCGAGATATTCGCATTTTTATGAAGTCTGTGGTCGGGTATAGTTCGGATTAGGTCGGCCATTTCCGTCACTACTCGGCTCGGGTGGAAGCTTCTTCTAACCTTACCTGTCGTTTCTAACCTTACCTTACCTTCTTTACTTTGTGAGATTTATGCAAATGCGTTCTGTTCATCCGCCCCCCCCCCTTCTTTAGTTCTTGGAGTACTAAAATTTGGGTTATTTAAATATAAATTATTCTTACAATTCAGAAGCTGTTTCAGTTAGGAATTTCTTTTAATTAACTGGAGGATTCCTCATGACCGTTTGTATTTAATCACGGTGGTGTTGTGTTATCAGTATGCAGATTTCTCTATTGTAAAACTTCAGATGGGAAATCTGCTTAGTTTACGCAGCCCCTGCGTGACGGACTTTTTTTACTTCCTTCTACGAAGTAAAGGTTGTATTGTAACACAGCCTGTTTTGACGACTAATCTGTTACATTTGAAAGAAAATCCAGAAATGAAACTAAGATTAGGTCTTATCTTAACCAGCTACTGCCATAATGATCCAATGGCTCATAAATTTAACCCTCCGTCGGGCGCGTGATCTCTCAGATACACGGTTTCTAGAAAAATATTTGCCACTCCTCCTAGCAGAGAGTGGTGGTGTAGTGCTTCGAGTTATGTGGTTTATAGGACCCCCCCCCCTCAAGGTCAATAGTGTCGCTGTGTTAGATGGAGTCGTGTGTTTCACCTGTCATTCAGTTTAATCTCCTAGATACCACGCGCCCGATCTCGGAAGTTTTTTTGAAATCTGTATTTCATAAATATATACATCAATTAACTTTCTCTTTATTGAATGGAATTATTTAAACCAATTTTTTTTTGCTCATACATGAGCTTTCAGAAGGACTTATTCAAGAAAATATTGTATGACGCAGTGACAACAGTAGACGTTTACCAACCGAACTAAGGACGAAACTTGACGAGTACAGAGACTCATTGGACCATACATTGAACTCAAGTACAGAACAGCATAAAAAAAGTCCCTCCACTGCAACGAACAAAAGCAAATGATGTGAACCAAGCAAAACTGAAAAGAAATGTAGGTTTACTCATTATTCTTGGGAGATTTGCAAAAGCAAAATTTGTTTACAACATAGTTCCACGCCTTGTCCTAATTGTAATGCAGCTCTGCAAAAGAGATAATAATTAAACTGGTATTTTTAAAAGGATTGGTACATTAAAATTTAGATGATTTTTAATAAGTCTTATCTAAAAGTGATTTCGTGCTACTTATTTTTGAATGAAGTTATATTTAGATATTTTGTTTATATTGTTCACAAACTGAAATGAATTATGAATAATTAAGACATGTGCATTTAAACTATTTCTTTTGGTATTTGTATGTTTTAATTATATTTTAAAAATTATCGTCCACGGTTTTAATAACAATGAATCTATAACCAACTTGGTTATATTATCTACCATGATTTTTTTTTAAATTATTTACTTATTTCAAACAAATACTTCCTCAGATATGATTTCTAATTACACACTGAACATTTTAGTGCAAAATATATATTAAAAAAACTGTATTTCCGTAAAAACGGTTGAGGTTGTATCTCTGAGATACACGCGCCCGAAGGCGGAATATTCTTGACGCGCCCGACCGAGGGTTAATTTCAATCGAAAATAAAACAAAATGAATATTCTAAAATCCATAGTGAGCATAGAAGAAAATTATGTGTTCGTCTCAATCATAGTTACCAGCTTTGACTGTTAAAACACAACTTGCAATAATTTGCTACTCAATTTTTTCCTAGGTATATTATTATTCTTTGTTAATTAATCATGTTGTTTTATCATCTAGTGTAATTAACTTAGAAATAATTTACAAGTAGAGCTCAATCATGGCTACCAGCACAGAGAGAGAAAACAAACCTTTGTACAATTGTCAGTTTTATGTTTTTCCGTTGATGGTGGATTGATGGACCTTCGAACTCAAATTTTCAACATAGCCTACGAGGGTGGGTGGAACTCTGCACGTCTAATTTAAACCTAACTAGCCAATTTAGATATAGACTTGTTGAAAACTGTTGGTAGATAACGCATTTTATGTGCAAACTGAAAGTCATATGGATTTGTCTTCGCGAGCAAGCTTGCAGGACTGACCTTGTTCTGAGTTAGGAAAGTAGGACTATGAAGCCCCTTTGGAACATGTGCTACAACTGCTGGATAACTCGTTTGAAGAAAAGAGAAAACGACATTTTTCTAAAATCTGAAATAAAGCTCTCCTACACGTTTCACGCTCTTATAGAACATTGTCTACAGATGGACTACACTTTGTTGGGGAATGCCCGTAGGTATAGAACACCTGTCAAAAGTTTCAAAAAAAAATATTAAGCGTGAATAATGCGTAGAAAGAGACAATGGGGATGTCCAGGGCAACAGAAAATATTTCAAAAATTTCAATTTGGTATAGGTTACTTCAGCTGTTCACAAGCAGCCATTGCTGTAGGAACAGCAGCAGAAAGGCAAATCACACATGATATTGTGCCTAGAGATGGGATTTTACCCGGTAAATACCCAAATTCGGGTAAATACCTGGGAAAATACCCGGGAAAATACCCGATTGGGTAAATATTCGGGTATTTTTAAATTATCTTCCCGAACTATTTTTGTAGTTATAGATTCTAAAGCTTTTGTGTTGTAACGATTTAATGTATGACTTATCAACGTGTACTGAGACTGTACATCGCTTGCCGAGTCTTTGAAGCTGTCGATAGCTCTTTATGCGGGCTCCGGCACTTCATTTGTCGGCTTCCAGCGTTGCCTTGCCAACAACAAAGCGCACAAACTATTTTAGACCTATCTTTTGGCGGGAAACTCACTCATCCGTTATCCGCCCCGATCTCATAAAATGCAAATATCTCGGTTAATATTCAAGATAGAGAATAAATAAATATGACAATATTTTTAGTAAATTTAATTTGCAATAAGATTGATTCTATACAATTTTTCGATCCGACGTATAGTAATGGAAATATTTCGAATTTTAGAAAATCCTCCCCTCTAAACCCCCCTCCCACTGGTCCGATTTTAGATATTAATGAACTTGATCTTTCATTTTACATAAAACGACTAAATATCGAGTTTGGTAACGATCAAAGAAAAATTGCGACCGCTAGAGCGGTAACAGACAAATATATATATATATATATATATATATATATATATATATATATATATATATATATATACAGTTTTGAACGGACCTCATTTTCGTTATCACAAGGTAGGATCGATGGACATTTGAAGAAAAATTTCGAAAATTCCGTCATGAGTACAACCTCAATAGCTGATTTCCCTTGAGGGAAATCTGCTAAAATAGAGACTAGTTGCCTCCAAACCTTTCTTTTGTTGAATAATTATATATAAATAAATAATAATTATTAATTATTATAGTTAATAATTATTAATTATTATAGTTAATAATTATTTATTGTTATAGTTAATAATTATTAATTATTATAGTTAATAATTATTAATTATTATAGTTAATAATTATTATTATTATATTATGTAAATTTCTTTTGTTTCAATATTGGCTTTGTTTTATTTCCTCGCTTTTATCTCATTATTTACAGATTTTTTAATCAAACCTCAGTTCATTCATACCTCGCAAAATAATGAAGGTATAGTTTATATTGCATTTGTTCATAAGAATGTAAAAATTAATAAAAGGTGTGGCATTTACTGTATAAAACGAAAATACCCATGACTTGGGTTTTTCCCACATAAATACCGGGTATTTACCCATTCTGGGTAAATACCCGGGTTTTTACCTTTTGGGTATTTACCCTTCGCCCATCTCTAATTGTGCCATATGTGTTACAGACAGGTTAAATGCTAATTACATGGCCCTGACTACCAACCCACCTATATACGGCCATTGTGATATATTAATACAACTCCTCGCCTCCACATTTATTGATGTGTGTGGTGGTGAAGAAAATGTGCTCCATGTGATATTTTAACATCCTTATTGTGCTCTCATGTCATGTTCAGACGACTTCCCTCACTAGATTTCTCCAGAGATTGTGGAAGGTAGAGGTACAAAATCATAAGAGCCAACAAAATGGTCTTGACCATCTAGGGCATATATAACTTCTAAGAATTTAAATCTAATGAAGGAAAATAGTTTACCATTATGGAACATTCTAACTAGAAACAATTTTAGATAAATTAAATAGTGTTTTCAGTTTTTTTATGGCTATATAAACCTTTATTTCTCTCTGCAGACATTAACGCATACTAACTCAACATGTTTATTTATTCATTAACGTCCACGTTTTGCTACTATGGCTAATCGGGACGGGTTATCTAAAGGTTACCACTCTTTTCCAGACTGAGTGGGACTAAGGATTTTATTTAATTAGTTATTCAATAAATAAATTCCTATTTGGCCAGGCGGGAATCGAACTCGCCACTCTAGGCTTACCATGAGATATTAAAACAAATACTTTAATACACTTGGCTAATACGAACCCCCAACATGTTTCGTAGCTATATCGATTATATTTAGATACCCTCGCTTAAAAAATCTTTAAGAAAAATAAACTCATTAAAATTAGCATTTACAGTGAATTCGTTAATGACAAGTACAGGCATTACTCATCATGATCTAATGCTCCGCCTTGTAGCTGTAACCATTGTGTTCTTTCAGAAGTTGCTCTTTTTATATTACGAAACTCACCAAAATCCATAAGATGCTTGTGTCTTCAAAATGGGTTTTGATAGCTTAATATATAGACTAATTAAACTATAGCCAAATAACCACCATCGAGAGAGAAGGGAGAGAGAGAGAGAGAGAGAGAGGGGGGGGGAGAGAGAGAGCGGGGGGAGGGAGAGAGGGGGGGGAGAGGGCGAGAGAGAGAGAGAGAGAGAGAGCGGGGGGGAGAGAGCGGGGAGAGAGAGGGGGGAGAGAGAGATAGAGTGAGAGAGAGAGAGAGAGAGAGAGAGAGAGAGAGAGAGAGAGAGAGAGAGAGAGAGAGAGAGAGAGAGAGAGAGAGAGAGAGAAGAAAGGGAGAGATGAGTGTTAGAATGATAAAGAGTCCTCTTAACAATGGAATTTCAAAAGGTCGGAGGCATTCTGTAAAGAAGCAAGCGTTTATCCCAAACATTTAATTCCCTAGAGCCGGTATATTGGTATAACCGTACGAAATGGGCCATATGTAGGGTGTTAAAGAATTGCTGGACAGTTGCTGTATAATGCATGAGGCGGTTGAAAGGTGCGACAAGAGATGAGAGAGACCCCCAGACTACGTCACACTCTGAGCCTATGAATAAAATATAAAACCCTCGAGTCTCCCCACCTGTCAAATATACGCGGAGACACGTCATTTGACAGTTAACCTTTTCAATTTTCTAATAATGACAGTTGGAAGTCTTCGCTGAATCCAGCTTTCACAGATCGACAATGACCAGTTTTCCCTTTCTCTGTGGGCTTTTCTTTTATCGCCAACACCCAAGATATAATTAACCTCTTTTTATTGATTTTAGCCTTTAGTTCTATTATATCCATTTCATCGTTAGTTCCAATAAATGCGTCATCCCTTATTCTCCGTTCTTTAAATAGATAAAAACTGAAGAATGAATTGGATGAATAGTCTCTTTAATCAATCGAGGGTGAAGGACGTCGATTATGAATGAATAGAATTCATCATGAGACAAAAACCACAAGCCTTTTTTAATAATTTGAAACTTCTTTTCCATGGAGTTCTAGCCGACTATGTACTGACGAACTACCGCCTACGACAATGACAAGATTAAATTATGTAGGCCAGTTGGGTCAAAGATTATAACGGACAGGATGAAAGGGTTTAGCAGTTTAACGAGTTATGTAATAACATCCGTATTATCCCGTTACAAATGTCGAATATGCTTTTATTGTATTTAAGTTTAAGATATCCAAGAAATGAGAAAGGTCTTTATGTCACATTGTTCAGGATAAAAAGGAGGCCATGTCCTCTAGAAGTGTTTTAATTTATGCAAGTGCACATTCAGAGACAGAGCTCCACCATCAGAGAAGTATAGCCTGTACCAATGCAGCCGGGCGACTCCATGTATCCTTAGGTCACAATTTTAAATTATAATACCCAAGGGATGAGACAGGACTTAATGTCACATTATGTAACTTTAAGATACCCAAGGGATGAGACAGGACTTAATGTCACATTATGTAACTTTAAGATACCCAAGGGATGAGGCAGGACTTAATGTCACATTATGTAACTTTAAGATACCCAAGGGATGAGGCAGGACTTAATGTCACATTATGTAACTTTAAGATACCCAAGGGATGTGACAGGACTTAATGTCACATTATGTAACTTTAAGATACCCAAGGGATGAGGCAGGACTTAATGTCACATTATGTAACTTTAAGATACCCAAGGGATGAGACAGGACTTAATGTCACATTATGTAACTTTAAGATACCCAAGGGATGAGACAGGACTTAATGTCACATTATGTAACTTTAAGATACCCAAGGGATGAGACAGGACTTAATGTCACATTATGTAACTTTAAGATACCCAAGGGATGAGACAGGACTTAATGTCACATTATGTAACTTTAAGATACCCAAGGGATGAGACAGGACTTAATGTCACATTTTGTAACTTTAAGATACCCAAGGGATGAGACAGGACTTAATGCAACACTTAGTAGCCTGAAGATATCCAAAGGATTAAACAGGGCATAATGTAACACTTAGTAACCTGAAGATACCCATTGTCAGCTTACGACATCCAAAGGGGTGAGAGAGTTGTTTACGTAACCCTTTGTGAGCTTACAACATCCAAAGGAGTGGGAGAGGATTTTACGTAACCCTTTGTCAGCTTACAACACCCAAAGGGGTTAGAGAGAATTTTACGCATCTCTTTGTCAGCTTACGGAATTCAATGAGGTGAGAGAGGATTTTACGTAACCCTTTGTCAGCTTACGGAATCCAAAGGAGTGGGAGATGATTTTACGTAACCCTTTGTCAGCTTACAACACCCAAAGGGGTGAGAGAGAATTTTACGTAACACATTGTCAGCTTACGACATCCAAAGGGGTGAGAGAGTTGTTTACGTAACCCTTTGTGAGCTTACAACATCCAAAGGAGTGGGAGAGGATTTTACGTAACCCTTTGTCAGCTTACAACACCCAAAGGGGTGTGAGAGAATTTTACGTATCTCTTTGTCAGCTTACGGAATCCAATGGGGTGAGAGAGGATTTTACATAACCCTTTGTCAGCTTACGGAATCCAATGGGGTGAGAGAGGATTTTACGTAACCCTTTGTCAGCTTACAACACCAAAATGGGTGAGAGAGAATTTTACGTATCTCTTTGTCAGCTTACGGAATCCAAAGGCGTGAGAGAGGATTTTACGTAACCCTTTGTCAGCTTACAACACCAAAATGGGTGAGAGAGAATTTTACGTATCTCTTTGTCAGGGAGGTGTGAAAGGACTTTATGTCACAACTTGTCTGTTTAAGATATCCAAGAAAGGAAGGACGTTTGTCACACTTTGTAAGTTTAAGATACCCAAGTAATAAAAGTTTATTTTATGTCACACTATAAATTATATATAGTAAGATAACCAAGGTATAATAGAGGACTTAATGATACTCTTCATAATTTCAAGATATCCAAAAAATGAATAACGATTGGATGGAAAATGTCGCACATTGTAACTTAAAGATACTCTGTGTTTGAGAGAGGACTTTATGAAGCACATTGAAAGTTGAAGATATCCAAAATGTTAGACATTAATGTTTAGAATATGGAGTTCGCTGTCAATGTAACCAATTGTGGGGTTCGTCCCATTAAACTATTTACTAATTAATTCTGTATAACAACATTATTGGTATGAGCAATCATAATTCTGCATAACATTTCGATTCTACAAACAATATTACAACTTCAATGTCAATTATGATTATAATCAAACTTTATTTAGTCCGCATTGCATTGTCGTCCTGATTCAAAATAGATTAGTATTAATGTAGAATATTTTGACATTAATCAGTTCACGTCTTGTTTAATTTCTTAATAGCTCCCATTAACACTTTAAATCAATTTTGATTATTCTGTAGAAATGATAAGGTGAAATACTGGAATATTAATGCGGCTTTCTAAATGTTTACATTAATGAAAATGTTTAGTAGATCTTTTTGTCAGTGATTGAAATCAAATCAAAATATTTATTTGCTCTCTTACTTACTTACAGATGCTTAAGGGATTGTAAGAGGATAGAGAAGTTGGATTGCAGGTAGGTAGATGTCAAAAGCATTCTGGATACGGAGATCAGAGTCATCCAAGAGGATTAAACTTGGAGGCAGTAAACGGAGTGGGCCTGAAGTTAGTCCTTTCAGTGATCAGTAAATACAGGATTCTCTTCGGGAATTTGTTTTTTGATGCAATCATTTGAATACAATAGGATGGATAACCAACTCAAAGACCTGGAGAATTTGGTAAGGAAGCCGAGGCCAAAGAGTTGAATTGAGTAGGTAAGATGACTGAAATATTTGCGGAGGGGGGGGGGTCATAATAGTATGAACAGGTGTTTAGGTGGTGGTTCAAATACGACAAAGACGTACGGAATCCATGGTATCTAATGTAATCCATCTTGCATTATATCTGTAATGGAAATAAAATGGTTTCAGTTCATTTGAGAATTGGAACACGAGAACTCCTCCAAGTGTTGTGTTATTTAACGTGGCACTGAGCGCTGTACACGATGTATGTTCAATCTACGTTCATCAATATGAGCTTGACAGGTGCTGATACCTATCGGCGAGTGGTGGAATCCGTTCCCCGTCGCGAGCAAAGACAAACAGGTATGAAAGTGCATTTTACCTCCTTGTACAGTGGACCTTACGGGGCTGACATTTCTCTTTTAGTCTCCTGAAGTATTTTTGTTTTTATCACATGAAGGAGTAGACGAAGTGTCGCCCAGATAGAAATGGAGCAAGAAGAGATTAGAGCCAGCCAATGAATCAATGGAGAAAACAACACCAATAACATCATCATCCAACACAGCTGCATCTCCATGACAGCAATTACTTGCATGCAATTATTTCTTAATAATGATTTCATAGACCAAAAATCATGTGAAGTTTCTTCCCCCTCCCCCCATATCATTGCCTACCAAGTGATCTGACAATCCCACATCAAAAAGTCCGTCACGCAGGGGCTGCGTAAACTAAGCAGATTTCCCACGTGAAGTAATACAATAGAGAAATCTCCATACGAACAGTTACGGCAAAGGGCCGAACTAGCATTTGGTGGGAAACTCAGGCGTCCGTTATCGGCACAAATTTAATAAAAATGCAAATATCTCGGTTAATATTCAAGATAGAGAATAGATGTATATAACAATATTTATAGTAAATTTAATTTGCAATAAGATTGATTCTGTACAATTTTTCGATCCGACGTATAGTAACGGAGATATTTCGAATTTTCGAAAATCCTCTCCTCTAAACCCCTTTTCCCACTGGTCTGATTTCAGCCATTAACGAACTTGATCTGTTCTTTTACATAAAACGACTAAATATAAAGTTTGGTAACGATTAAACAGGAATTACGACCGCTAGAGCGGTAACAGACAAATATATAGATATAGATAGATATATCTATCTATCTATCTATCTATCTATCTATCATCTATCTATCTATCTATCTATCTATCTATCTATCTATCTATATATATATATATATATATATATATATATATATATATATATATATATATATACACAGTTCTGAACGGACCTCATTTTCGTCATCTACTAGGTAGGATCGATGGACATTTGGAGAAAAATTTTGAAAATCGCGTCATGAGTACAACCTCAATAGCTGATTTACCTTAAGGGAAATCTGCTAAAAGGGAACTAGCTAATTTGATTTTGAATTCGATTATTCCTAAATCTAGGGTTAATCGATTTCTTTGAGGTACTCAATGCGAATTTATTTCTCGAGCATGAAATAGGAACACTACTAATTAGAATAGTGTAAATGCCTTGGAAAAGAAATCACTGATGTTTAAATGTCAAAAGAGATGCCAGAAACCATGTTAAAAATTAACTAGAGTGCAAATATTTGAAAGAGCAATTCATTACAATATACACTCACAAGAGAGGGAATATTGCTAGCTAATATATTACAATAGTACAATTAAGAAGAAATGAAAAAGAAACATTTCTTCAAATAAAGATATATATCATTAAATAGCCTGAAGTACTTGCATATGTTAACATATATTAATATTTATGCTAATGATAGTATTAATTGTGTTTAAAATAGTTTGTTAGTCAGCTGAAGATAGTAAACAATCAAAATGAACGGGTTATTTTCGATGCTAACAGTTTCCCACATTTTTTGTATCGGCCTCAAGAACTTCAGAGGTTCAGTAGAAAGATGTAAGAACTCGTACCACAACTTGCATTGTAATAAACTTTTAGAAGATTGTTCAAAGGTGTCCGAAACTGTTAGCATCAAAGAGTGCACCTTCTTTTTGAATGAATAGCGCAACCCCAAACATCCGAAAAATCATTCAAGAATAAAAGAATGGTGAGAAACCTATGGATAATTAAAAGTGAACAAGCCTATTAAAATATTGTTATTTTCATCACTAGTACGCAAAGTGTATCTTTTCTGTACGAGGTCGAGTTTCATGTACGAGGCGAAGCCGAGTTCGGGAATAAGACCGAGTACAGAAAAGATACACTTTGCGTACGTATGTTGAAAATTACTTTTCATTATACTGTATTTATTCTTAAAAGGAAATAAGGTAAATATTTTAATATTTTTATTCTTATAAAAAAATCAGAAGATAAAGATATGAATTCTAAAATATGAAACATATGTTTATTAAACTGCAAAGGTTATTCAACAGATAAATAGAATAGGCAATAGACCTATAATTTAAAATTAATATTTATTGTGCAATTTTTATTGTTACTTATATTAATACCTTTTTGCGGAATATTTGAACACGCACTATTATTAAACATTGTTTTGATTTAATAAATACAGGTTAAGTAAGTATGCAATATACAATGACTGATAGTATAATGAGGAATATTCCAATAACAGCTGTTACTTTTCTGTACTAGTAAAGAAAAGTATCACTTTGCGTACTCAAACGATACACTGAAAACACATGTTATTTTAACAGTATAATGAAAAAGGTTTTAAATAAGCTTCGGGAAGTAGCGGTTAAATAGTTCATGCAAAGAAGGTATGGTTGGTTAATTTGTTAACAACGTTACAATCAAGTAACGTATTTTATTTAATGCTCAAAAATGTCAAATATTTACATATTTACAATACATACCCCTTAAATATAGATTTTTATGTAACTCTTATTCACATAAATTTATGTGAACCCATTTTCTTTAATAGTGTTTGTACAAGCTGTTGAAGTCTCTTATTATTTGAATAATTAGATTTCTATAATAATAAAAAATCATGCAGGGACTCATTAACATTTTTCCCACTTTGTATAGTAACACACAGTGGACATCATCAAATATTCAACTCTCGATTTCGTCTGAAGTAAAAACTATAGGTAAACAGGACTTGGTATTCAAGTTAGCCATGAGATGCTTAAAAGATTTTATGCATTCAAGTAAAAATTGCAGGAGCAGGAGAGGAAATTGTACTGAAACAGCGAAAATAAAAAAATAACTCCATATTTTAAATTCAGTGAAAAATAAAAGAAAAAAACGTTACGAGACTATCAAGAAGATTGATTTCACAAATTTGTTTGTGTGGAATATTTACAAATGTAACATTTTACCTGTGGTTTTTTTCTTAAGCCTAAACCAACTGCTGTTTCCTAGGAACTTGAACTCCAATTTGACAGCATTAAGTGGCCATATTATACACTCAACCGCAAAAAAAACCGAACACTTAGATTTAGTCTTATAATTTTGTTAAATACTTAATATATATATGTATATTAATCTTTTTAATTAAAATAATTGGTTAATCTATAGGTTATTTAAACAAAATCTGCCAAAAGTGAATAATTTTTATTGATTATTTACAAAAAAATACAAAATAAAAAAAATAAAAAGATAAATTAACACATTAAAAAAAAAAAAAAATATTCTTCATTTTTATTACAGTGAATGGTAGACTTCGCTACCCCAAGCGTTTCGGCAATGTAACGTAAGCTCCGGCCTTCCATCTAAGTTTGAAAGACCCATTATTCTGGACCGAAATAAAAATAAAACATTAATTAAAGAAAATGCTTGGTTAATAATTAAAGATGTTTAAATGTGCGAAAAACTACTTACACTTAAGAATAGATCAACGTCACGACAAATAAATCTAATCTAAGTTTTATCTAATTGTTTACTAATCCTGAAGGGATTAGTTTAATGGACTTAAGACTCTAAATTATCTGTAATAACTAGAATACCCACATAAAGTAAATTGCTGAAAATTAACTTTTAATACGACAAAAATGAAGTGTCCGGTTTTTTTTGCGGTTGAGTGTAATATATATATATATATATATATATATATATATATATATATATATATATATATATATATATATAACTGGTGCATGGTTTCCATAAATCCATTCAAATCATTCCTTGTTAAACTAAGTACTTATAGATACTTGTTAGTTTTTATAATGAAATGTATTGCAATTACTATTCCTGTTATATAAGCATTATTGGATGTATTAGTATTTTCGTTAATTTTGTTCAACATGCCTTAACGTGTTGAACTTACGGTGTCAAAAGGGAATGTTGTGTTCTCAAGAACTTCAATGTAGTCTCCGTCTGATTCATTGAATCCCTGTGAAAAGTTGACAATTTATTATAAGGTAGGTAAAGTTAACATTGACAAAATGAAAAAAAAATGGTCATTGTGTTCTTAAAAATAATAAAAACAAATTAAAAGCCTAATAAGAAGGGTATGTAAATTCCACTCTAAATATTTTAAATGAATTAGCCTTAGTAAATCATTTAGCCATCCCAATTGTTAGAGACTTTGAACTTGTTAATCTCTCCGATATATTTAATCATAAAGCCTCATATATAAAGCTGTTTTTGGACGGAAAGCAAAATGTTTGTAAACATCATACCAATATCAGCATGTAGGGAAAGAGTGAAATAATGTATTACCGTTTTTCATTGAACAATTTGCAAAAAACGACCAGCTTTATTTTAATAGTGATGAGCCTGAAGAACTGCACATCAATTTCATTTCTACACTGAAAAGAATTGCTATGAATAGTGAAGTTTTAGTCAGAATAGACACGCACAAGGCACAACGACGAGAGGACAAACCATGGTCTAACTATGACTGTAGATAGTCGAGGAAAAAGGTTAAAAGACTATACCGAAAACTAAGAAAGAGTCGATGCAACTCGGAGATATATGCTGAATACCACTCTGCCAAAATAGTTTATTATACCAGATTACTGAAGGATATGAACAAATCCTATAGCGACAGCTTCATCTCTAGATTATGGGGTGTTAGAAATCTTCGTGAATTCTGGGCTACAGTCAGAAAGCTGGGAACGGAATCTCACCAAGTAAATCCTATAGATTCTCAAACCTGGTGTTCATATTTACAATCACTCTATTCATCTCCTGGGACAATAACAAGTGATTTATTGTTTTCAAATACCGGGCAATCATACTTGGATAGTGATATAAGCCTTGAAGAACTCGAATTTAGTATACGCAGTGCCAAAAACCGCAAGGCCCCTGGACCTGACGCAATAAGCTACGAAATATATAAATCCATTAGCCCAGAGTGGGCTCACTATGTCTTAAATCTATTTAATCAAGTTCTAAGAACCGAGAAAATTCCATCGAATTGGTCAAAGGGAGCTGTTACGATGCTTTTCAAAAAGGGCGATCCTAATGATCCGAGAAATTACAGAGGTATTGCACTTTTTAACACCAGCGGGAAGCTGTTCACCTCTATTATAGCAGGAAGGTTGAAATTCCTGGCCGATGAATGAGGCATTATTCCTCAAGAGCAGTCAGGATTCCAAAAAGGAAAATCTTGTACGCACATTTTCTTTCTTTTGTATTGCATTATTACTCTATACGTAAACATCAAGAAGCAAACTCTCTATGTTATATCGACCGACTTACACAAAGCCTTCCATACCGTGGACCATGGAATATTATGGACGAAGCTCCACTCTTATGGCCTGAGTGGTGAAATAATCAGAATAATGCGGAATTTCTATTATCAAGCAAAGTTGAATCCGAAAATTAATAGTATTACTATATTGCTGAACATCCTTATTCAAGCTGGAGTTTTGCAGGGGGAAACTCTTTCACCTTCACTGTTTATATTTTTCTTAGCTGATATAATAAACGAGTTTCGCTCCGCGGGATTTCAAGGAGTTAAATTGGATTATGAGACAGAGATACTTGGGTTGCTTTTTGCTGATGATTATATTATATTCGCCGACTCTAGGACGGATGCACAAGCGGAACTGGACTTTTTGGCTGGATATTGTAATAAAAACCACCTGAAGATCAATAGGAACAAAACCAAGGTTATAATCTTCAGAGCCAGCCCGAGAAGCAAGAGACGTCCACCATTATTGCTAGATGGAAAGGCGATAGAGTACACGAGGTGATAGTAAAGAAAACTAACTTCCATCCGGAGACCTTGAAAGATGTCTGGTTCTCTCCACTGCATGACATCTTGAGTAGGCTGGGATTGAATGATGTATTCCAACAGGCAACGATGGCTTGGCTACTCAAAAATAAGGAAAATATAATCGAGAAATGGAAGAACCACCTATTATCAATTGATGTTGAAAGAGTTCTGAATTCTCGCTACAGCCCTCTATTCCGATCTATTCCGAAATTTGAGTTCCCCTGGTCTGGGGAAAGAGTATTTCCAGTTTGATGTGCCTTTAGAGAAGAAGAGAGCCCTAATCTAGCTGAGACTGTCGTCGAGTGATGAGATTCGTCTCTTCCTGAATGGCGTTGCCTACAAGATAAACACTCAGCATATCAGTACAGTCTGCAACCAGTACAACCAAGTGACCCTGTATCACTTTATCCTCGAATGTCCACTCTATGATTCATTGAGAGCACGCTATCTTGTACATAATGAACCTCCAGCAAGAAATGAAGAACAGCTTCAGACTTTACTTATGCCAATTGATAATAGTGGCTTGTCAAATTTATATTATTATATCACTGGGGCGTTCAGGATAAGATCATTTGTTTTTTTTGAATAGAAGCTTTGAGTGGATTAATTATTTTTAATTTTACTTAGTTTTCATAGACGAATTTATTTATACTCTATCATTTTGTAGTTATTTTTGTTGTGGTATCTTCTTTTACTAAAATTCTAAATGTTGAAAGTTTGCATTTCATTTAGTTGAACATTACTTTGTTTGTATTCTCTTTTGTTCTATGTTATTTATTTATCCTTCTACCTAAGGCCACAAGATCAAGGCCAAAATCCATAAGATGCTTGTGTCTTCAAAATGGGTTTTGATTGCTTAATATATAGACTAATTAAACTATAGCCAAATAAATAGTGTTTTTTTTTAACCACCGTCGAGAGAGAGGGGAGAGAGAGAGAGTGAGAGAGAGAGAGAGAGAGAGAGAGAGAGAGAGAGAGAGAGAGAGAGAGAGAGAGAGAGAGAGAGAGAGAGCGAGAGAGAGAGAGAGAGAGAGAGAGAGAGAGAGAGAGAGAGAGAGAGAGAGGTGTATTATTGGATGGGTTTATAGTATATGGTATATCCCCGAGGGATATCCAGCCGTAACTAGACTTGTGGGACTATCCTCCTTGAGCCCTGATCGGGATGCTCATAGACTAACTCCAGGTCCTACAGGGACTGCCCTACATACTCCTATCTCTACCATAGGGATTATACCAGCTCCTAACATATTGGACTCACTTCACGACCTGTCTCTCTCGATATCCACATATTTCACCAATTTCATTTATCCCAGCATCATAAAAGAACGAGCGTCACCTCTTGAAATACAGAAGGGCTTTCTTATATATATATATATATATATATATATATATATATATAGAGAGAGAGAGAGAGAGAGAGAGAGATAGATAGAGAGAGTGAGAGGAAAAAAAAACAACAACAAAGATGAATTTCAAACTTGTTTAAGGGCCGTCCAAGAATCAAGGTAGAACATTTGAGGGCTACCCCACAACACATGTGGTAATTGAGATACGAAAGTATCTAGAAAAATTGTGAATTTACAATTGTATAAAAATACATTTTAATACAAATTGATCTTGGCTACATCTACTAATAAGAAAAAAAAATGCTTAAACACTTCTAATTATCTATGTAATGAAATTTATATTTCCTGTAAGAGTAACTTGGTGAAAGATGTTCTGATAAACGTGATTAGGATATGCCAAAACTAAGTAAACCCGTGACGCCAGAGGTGAGAGAAGCAAAACGTTGCCAAAAACATCATAAAATAGCTTTGCTTTATAGGGGCTTGAATAACATTGTAGTTTGCACATATAATTAACTGTGTTTAAGGCTTTACTGTTCTCGTGTTGAACCTATATATCTGCTAGGAATCATGCCTAATTCCATTCAACCTTGTAGTCTTCGAATTACATAAAACGTTTTGTTTAATATTAATAATTGTCATTCATAACCTTTAGGCCGTGATTTTTTTGTAACATAACTTGTGTTAGAAGTGTTAATGTTAACGAGTTGATCCTAAAAGAGTAAAAATAGAATAATATAACCTGAGGTTTCAGAGTGGAGTACTACCTTCCTCCTTGGGAGTGGACTGCTTTTTTAAAGTGAGAAAAGGTTGATACAGTGTGAATATGTTCTTTGAATGAAAAGTAATGTGTATTATTGCCTTAACTATTGGTTTAGTGATTTGTTCATGAGAAATATAATAGAATTAAAGTATTCACATGCTATCCAAAGAGTATTTATCTGTTAACTGAGCGGGTATAGGCGGTCAACTTATTAAGTCAATATCCGGAATGACTACCTAAGAGCCTGAAGATGGCTCAGAAGGATGACGCCTGAGAACTGGTTTCATGAAAGGATCGAATGCTGATGATGACTGAGAACTGGTTTCATGAAAGGACCGAGTGCTGATGACGCCGGAGAACTGGTTTCATGAAAGGATCGAGTGCTGATGACGCCGGAGAACTGGTTTCATGAAAGGATCGAGTGCTGATGATGACTGAGAACTGGTTTCATGAAAGGATCGAGTGCTGATGATGACTGAGAACTGGTTTCATGAAAGGATCGAGTGCTGATGATGACTGAGAACTGGTTTCATGAAAGGATCGAGTGCTGATGATGACTGAGAACTGGTTTCATGAAAGGATCGAGTGCTGATGATGACTGAGAACTGGTTTCATGAAAGGATCGAGTGCTGATGACGCCGGAGAACTGGTTTCATGAAAGGATCGAGTGCTGATGATGACTGAGAACTGGTTTCATGAAAGGATCGAGTGCTGATGATGACTGAGAACTGGTTTCATGAAAGGATCGAGTGCTTATGATGACTGAGAACTGGTTTCATGAAAGGATCGAGTGCTGATGATGACTGAGAACTGGTTTCATGAAAGGATCGAGTGCTGATGATGACTGAGAACTGGTTTCATGAAAGGATCGAGTGCTGATGACGCCGGAGAACTGGTTTCATGAAAGGATCGAGTGCTGATGATGACTGAGAACTGGTTTCATGAAAGGATCGAGTGCTGATGACGCCGGAGAACTGGTTTCATGAAAGGATCGAGTGCTGATGATTACTGAGAACTGGTTTCATGAAAGGATCGAGTGCTGATGATTACTGAGAACTGGTTTCATGAAAGGATCGAGTGCTGATGACGCCGGAGAACTGGTTTCATGAAAGGATCGAGTGCTGATGATGACTGAGAACTGGTTTCATGAAAGGATCGAGTGCTGATGATGACTGAGAACTGGTTTCATGAAAGGATCGAGTGCTTATGATGACTGAGAACTGGTTTCATGAAAGGATCGAGTGCTGATGATGACTGAGAACTGGTTTCATGGAAGGATCGAGTGCTGATGATGACTGAGAACTGGTTTCATGAAAGGATCGAGTGCTGATGATGACTGAGAACTGGTTTCATGAAAGGATCGAGTGCTTATGATGACTGAGAACTGGTTTCATGAAAGGATCGAGTGCTGATGATGACTGAGAACTGGTTTCATGGAAGGATCGAGTGCTGATGACGCCGGAGAACTGGTTTCATTAAAGGATCGAGTGCTGATGATGACTGAGAACTGGTTTCATGAAAGGATCGAGTGCTGATGATGACTGAGAACTGGTTTCATGAAAGGATCGAGTGCTGATGATGACTGAGAACTGGTTTCATGAAAGGATCGAGTGCTGATGATGACTGAGAACTGGTTTCATGAAAGGATCGAGTGCTGATGACGCCGGAGAACTGGTTTCATTAAAGGATCGAGTGCTGATGATGACTGAGAACTGGTTTCATGAAAGGATCGAGTGCTGATGATGACTGAGAACTGGTTTCATTGAAGGATCGAGTGCTGATGATGACTGAGAACTGGTTTCATAGAAGGATCGAGTGCTGATGATGACTGAGAACTGGTTTCATAAAAGGATCGAGTGCTGATGATGACTGGGGAGTGGGTTCATGGAAGGATCGAGTGCTGATGATGACTGAGAACTGGTTTCATGAAAGGATCGAGTGCTGATGATGACTGAGAACTGGTTTCATGAAAGGATCGAGTGATGATGATGACTGAGAACTGGTTTCATGAAAGGATCGAGTGCTGATGATGACTGAGAACTGGTTTCATGAAAGGATCGAGTGCTGATGATGACTGAGAACTGGTTTCATGAAAGGATCGAGTGCTGATGATGACTGAGAACTGGTTTCATGAAAGGATCGAGTGCTGATGACGCCGGAGAACTGGTTTCATGAAAGGATCGAGTGCTGATGATGACTGAGAACTGGTTTCATGAAAGGATCGAGTGCTGATGACGCCGGAGAACTGGTTTCATGAAAGGATCGAGTGCTGATGATGACTGAGAACTGGTTTCATGAAAGGATCGAGTGCTGATGACGCCGGAGAACTGGTTTCATGAAAGGATCGAGTGCTGATGATGACTGAGAACTGGTTTCATGAAAGGATCGAGTGCTGATGATGACTGAGAACTGGTTTCATGAAAGGATCGAGTGCTGATGATGACTGAGAACTGGTTTCATGAAAGGATCGAGTGCTGATGATGACTGAGAACTGGTTTCATGAAAGGATCGAGTGCTGATGATGACTGAGAACTGGTTTCATGAAAGGATCGAGTGCTGATGACGCCGGAGAACTGGTTTCATGAATGGATCGAGTGCTGATGATGACTGAGAACTGGTTTCATGAATGGATCGAGTGCTGATGATGACTGAGAACTGGTTTCATGAAAGGATCGAGTGCTGATGATGACTGAGAACTGGTTCCATGAAAGGATCGAGTGCTGATGATGACTGAGAACTGGTTTCATGAAAGGATCGAGTGCTGATGATGACTGAGAACTGGTTTCATGAAAGGATCGAGTGCTGATGATGACTGAGAACTGGTTTCATGAAAGGATCGAGTGCTGATGACGCCGGAGAACTGGTTTCATGAAAGGATCGAGTGCTGATGATGACTGAGAACTGGTTTCATGAATGGATCGAGTGCTGATGATGACTGAGAACTGGTTTCATGAAAGGATCGAGTGCTGATGATGACTGAGAACTGGTTTCATGAAAGGATCGAGTGCTGATGATGACTGAGAACTGGTTTCATGAAAGGATCGAGTGCTGATGATGACTGAGAACTGGTTTCATGAAAGGATCGAGTGCTGATGATGACTGAGAACTGGTTTCATGAAAGGATCGTGTGCTGATGATGGCTGAGAACTGGTTTCATGGAAGGATCGAGTGCTGATGATGACTGAGAACTGGTTTCATGAAAGGATCGAGTGCTGATGATGGCTGAGAACTGGTTTCATGAAAGGATCGAGTGCTGATGATGACTGGGGAGTGGGTTCATGGAAGGATCGAGTGCTGATGATGACTGAGAACTGGTTTCATAGAAGGATCGAGTGCTGATGATGACTGAGAACTGGTTTCATGAAAGGATCGAGTGCTGATGATGACTGAGAACTGGTTTCATGAAAGGATCGAGTGCTGATGATGACTGAGAACTGGTTTCATGAAAGGATCGAGTGCTGATGACGCCGGAGAACTGGTTTCATGAAAGGATCGAGTGCTGATGATGACTGAGAACTGGTTTCATGAAAGGATCGAGTGCTGATGATGACTGAGAACTGGTTTCATGAAAGGATCGAGTGCTGATGATGACTGAGAACTGGTTTCATGAAAGGATCGAGTGCTGATGATGACTGAGAACTGGTTTCATGAAAGGATCGAGTGCTGATGATGACTGAGAACTGGTTTCATGAAAGGATCGAGTGCTGATGATGACTGAGAACTGGTTTCATGAAAGGATCGAGTGCTGATGATGACTGAGAACTGGTTTCATGAAAGGATCGAGTGCTGATGATGACTGAGAACTGGTTTCATGAAAGGATCGAGTGCTGATGACGCCGGAGAACTGGTTTCATGAATGGATCGAGTGCTGATGATGACTGAGAACTGGTTTCATGAAAGGATCGAGTGCTGATGATGACTGAGAACTGGTTTCATGAAAGGATCGAGTGCTGATGATGACTGAGAACTGGTTCCATGAAAGGATCGAGTGCTGATGATGACTGAGAACTGGTTTCATGAAAGGATCGAGTGCTGATGATGACTGAGAACTGGTTTCATGAAAGGATCGAGTGCTGATGACGCCGGAGAACTGGTTCCATGAAAGGATCGAGTGCTGATGATTACTGAGAACTGGTTTCATGAAAGGATCAAGTGCTGATGACGCCGGAGAACTGGTTTCATGAAAGGATCGAATGCTGATGATGACTGAGAACTGGTTTCATGAAAGGATCGAGTGCTGATGACGCCGGAGAACTGGTTTCATGAAAGGATCGAGTGCTGATGATGACTGAGAACTGGTTTCATGAAAGGATCGAGTGCTGATGACGCCGGAGAACTGGTTTCATGAAAGGATCGAGTGCTCATGATTACTGAGAACTGGTTTCATGAAAGGATCGAGTGCTGATGATGACTGAGAACTGGTTTCATGAAAGGATCGAGTGCTGATGATGACTGAGAACTGGTTTCAAGAAAGGATCGAGTGCTGATGATGACTGAGAACTGGTTTCATGAAAGGATCGAGTGCTGATGACGCCGGAGAACTGGTTTCATGAAAGGATCGAGTGATGATGATTACTGAGAACTGGTTTTATGAAAGGATCGAGTGCTGATGACGCCGGAGAACTGGTTTCATGAAAGGATCGAGTGCTGATGATGACTGAGAACTGGTTTCATGAAAGGATCGAGTGCTGATGATGACTGAGAACTGGTTTCATGAAAGGACCGAGTGCTGATGATGACTGAGAACTGGTTTCATGAATGAATCGCGTGCTGATGATGACTGAGAACTGGTTTCATGAAAGGATCGAGTGCTGATGATGACTGAGAACTGGTTTCATGAAAGGATCGAGTGCTGATGACGCCGGAGAACTGGTTTCATGAATGGATCGAGTGCTGATGATGACTGAGAACTGGTTTCATGAATGGATCGAGTGCTGATGATGACTGAGAACTGGTTTCATGAAAGGATCGAGTGCTGATGATGACTGAGAACTGGTTCCATGAAAGGATCGAGTGCTGATGATGACTGAGAACTGGTTTCATGAAAGGATCGAGTGCTGATGATGACTGAGAACTGGTTTCATGAAAGGATCGAGTGCTGATGACGCCGGAGAAGTGGTTTCATGAAAGGATCGAGTGCTGATGATTACTGAGAACTGGTTTCATGAAAGGATCGAGTGCTGATGATGACTGAGAACTGGTTTCATGAAAGGATCGAGTGCTGATGACGCCGGAGAACTGGTTTCATGAATGGATCGAGTGCTGATGATGACTGAGAACTGGTTTCATGAATGGATCGAGTGCTGATGATGACTGAGAACTGGTTTCATGAAAGGATCGAGTGCTGATGATGACTGAGAACTGGTTCCATGAAAGGATCGAGTGCTGATGATGACTGAGAACTGGTTCCATGAAAGGATCGAGTGCTGATGATGACTGAGAACTGGTTTCATGAAAGGATCGAGTGCTGATGATGACTGAGAACTGGTTTCATGAAAGGATCGAGTGCTGATGACGCCGGAGAACTGGTTTCATGTAAGGATCGAGTGCTGATGATGACTGAGAACTGGTTTCATGAAAGGATCGAGTGCTGATGACGCCGGAGAACTGGTTTCATGAAAGGATCGAGTGCTGATGATACTGAGAACTGTTTCATGAAAGGATCGAGCTGATCGAGAACTGGCTACATGACAGGATCGAGTGCTGATGACGACTGAGAACTGGTTTCATGAAAGGATCGAGTGCTGATGATGACTGAGAACTGGTTTCATGAAAGGATCGAGTGCTGATGATGACTGAGAACTGGTTTCATGAAAGGATCGAGTGCTGATGATGACTGAGAACTGGTTTCATGAAAGGATCGAGTGCTGATGATGACTGAGAACTGGTTTCATGAAAGGATCGAGTGCTGATGAGTACTGAGAACTGGTTTCATGAAAGGATCGAGTGCTGATGATGACTGAGAACTGGTTTCATGAAAGGATCGAGTGCTGATGATGACTGAGAACTGGTTTCATGAAAGGATCGAGTGCTGATGATGACTGAGAACTGGTTTCATGAAAGGATCGAGTGCTGATGATGACTGAGAACTGGTTTCATGAAAGGATCGAGTGCTGATGATGACTGAGAACTGGTTTCATGAATGGATCGAGTGCTGATGATGACTGAGAACTGGTTTCATGAATGGATCGAGTGCTGATGATGACTGAGAACTGGTTTCATGAATGGATCGAGTGCTGATGATGACTGAGAACTGGTTTCATGAAAGGATCGAGTGCTGATGATGACTGAGAACTGGTTTCATGAATGGATCGAGTGCTGATGATGACTGAGAACTGGTTTCATGAATGGATCGAGTGCTTATGATGACTGAGAACTGGTTTCATAGAAGGATCGAGTGCTGATGATGACTGAGAAGGTAGTGTTGTTATTGGTAGAAGGCTCGTGAACTAAATCCCGGTTAGAGATTTGCGCTGGAGACAGAGAAGGAAGTGCTTTAGGTGTCATTACGTTGGAAAGCGACTTTACATGATGTTAAAAAGCAGTGCACTTCCTACGTCTTAAATATGTAATTAACTCTGTTTAATTTTACATGTACGTAGTTTTCGCTACAATATATATATATAGATATAATTTTGGACCTTATTTATACCACCATTTAGGAAGAATTGATGTACACTAGAAAAGTCCGTCACGTTTTACAATAGAGAAATTTCACGAAAGCCGAGCAGTTAATGAAACGGGCGAACTAGCTTTTGGCGGGAAAGTCACTTCTGTCCATTAGCCGCCCAGATTTAATAAAAATGGAAATATCTCGGTTAATATTAAAGATAGAGAATAAATATATATAACAATATTTATAGTAAATTTAATTTTCAATAAGATTGATTCTGTACAAGTTTTCAATCCGACGTATAGTATCGGAGATATTCCGAATTTTCGAAAATCCTCCCCTCTATACCCCCCTCCTACTGGCCCGTTTTCAGCCGTTAACAAACTTGATATTTCTTTTTAAAACGACTAAATATAGGTTTGGTAACGATCAAACAAAAATTGCGACCGCTAGAGCGGTAACAGACAAATATATATATATATATATATATATATATATATATATATATATACAGTTTTGAACGGACCTCATTTTCGTCATCTACTAGGTAGGATCGATGGACATTTGAAGAAAAATTTCGAAAATTCCGTCATGAGTACAACCTCAATAGCTGATTTCCCTTAAGGGAAATCTGCTAAAACACCTCGTCTTGAATAGAACCAGAGTAGCAACTACGAGTTTTGTGGGAATAGCGCATTACCGTAGGCATAATTTCGCTGTATATGAGCCACTCTATTTCCCACATGTGGATGAGAGGTGGATAACTGGATGCAATATTTTGCACGAAGGAAAATCGTCTGATAATAAATAAAAGTCTTGGATATGGGATAGGCGACTTTTCAATATTCAGACTGGAAGCGTTGAATAGTAGCTGCGAATTCTTGCGAGGCATTCGGCCCGGAGCTACTAAGGAATTCATCTCACGCCCGGGAGTTGCACCTCCCACGCTCTCATACCTTACAATTCGCCATGTATCTGATATATCTCCCATAATACACTATACGTGTGTCTTTTATGTATGCCTTAAGTAGATGTTTAACGTCCTTTCAAACGTGTTTCGAATTCTTCGCTTGCGTCATTCCGAATGGTTGTCTGCGAAACATCATTATCACCTTCATAAAACCCATCACGCAGGGGCTGCGTAAACTAACCAGATTTCCCACGCAAAGGTTTACAATAGATACATATACATACACGGTAACACTACCGTGAATGCTTAGTAAATGTACAATACAAGTTAATAATCTCTACAACGGAAAGTGGCTGAATTGTAAACAAACAGACAAGCCAGCCTCATAGCGCTGAATTGATAGACCGGAAATATAAACAATTAATGAACTATATCTGAATATAACATACTAATTTTATTGAAAACAATTTAGTAAAGCTAGTACTGTAATTTGTAATGAATCAGAATCGGTTTTATCTCAATCACTCAATTTTTTAGCAGATGTCCCTTAAGGGAAATCAGATATTGAGGTCGTACTCATGACGCGATTATCGAAAAATTTCTTCAAATGTCCATCGATCCTACACAGAAGTTGACGAAAATGAGGTCCGTTCAAAACTATATATATATTTGCCTGTTATCACTCTAGCGGTCGAAATTTTTGTTTAATCGTCACCAAACTCGGTATTTAATCGTTTTATGTAAAAAGGAAGATCAAATTCGTTAACGGCTAAAATCAGACCAGTGGGAGAGGGTGTTTTAGATTTATTAGGGGGGGATTTTCGAAATATCTCTATTACTATACGTTGGATCAAAAAATTGTATAGCACCAATCTTATTGCAAATTACATTTACTATAAATATTGTTATATACATTTATTCTCTATTTTTAATATTAACCAAGATATTGGCATTTTTATTAAGTGTAACTGACAAGCTATGGTTCCCGCCAAAAGCTAGTTCGGCCGTTTCAGTAACTGATCGGCACTCGTATGGAGATTTCTCTATTGTATAAATTTACGTGGGAAATCTCTTTAGTTTACGCAGCCCCTGCGTGACGGACTTTTTTAGTAATCGAAAAACAAAACGATATGGGGTCAATAAAACGTATTTGCATGTATCTCACAAAGTAAAAGTTGAATGAAAGCAATATTTGGCATTTAGGCTTCAATTAATATTTTTTATTATATATTGTTTATGTAACACTAGTAGAAGTAGGTGTTTACTGGGGGCTGGAAACTGAAAAACTCAAATATATTTATTTGACATCTACCTTTTCGATCCGACTTATAGTAACGGAGATATTTCGATTTTCCTCCCCCTGGTCGGATTTCAGCCGTTAACGAACTAGCTCATTCTTTTTAAACAAAACGACTAAATATCGAGTTTGGCAACGATCAAACAAAAATTGCGACCGTTAGAGTGGTAACAGACACACATATATGTATATATATACAGTTTTGAACGGACCTCATTTTCGTCATCTACTAGGTAGGATCGATGGACAAAATTTCGAAAATTCCTTCACGACCTCAATAGCTGATTTCCCTTAAGAGAAATCTGCTAAAAGTGTGATTGGCCTCCTTTCATACATATTTTAAAAGAAGATTTTAAGGCCAATCATTTATTGAGGGCGCGATTTTCGATACATTTTCTCATATGTCATTGTTTTCGACGGAACTTTACTATGAGTGATACATGCTAATACGTTGTGTGATGACTTCGTCAATTAAAAATTCATTTTGTTGACTATAAGATGTTTATCAACTCGATATTTAACCGTATCATTCAACACTAGTAAGCCCAAACTTATATTTTACATGTCGGATTTGTACTCATATACTGAAAATATATGGTGAGATCATTTGTCCCCTTGCGGGACGGGCTTTTTCGAATTTATTTAATTTTAGCTCTGCTTCTGAAATAAATACATATTACATTAACGTAATATAAATATTATTATGCTGATACATATTACATAACAGACAGTCCTATCTCATACAATTAGTATCGCATCACTAATGAACCTTAATTAGATTCATAAATACATACATTCTCAAAATAGAGGAACGCCACAGGGCTCAGCTTGCTCACCTCTACTGTGGAAAATCATTTTAGACAGTCTACTTAAAACAATACTACCAGAAGGAACTGAAATTATTGCATTTGCTGACGACATTTTACTTATGGTCATTGGAATAGACTTAATTCAAATCACCCAACTTACTAACGCTGTTTTGGTACTAATCAATGAATGGGCTAAAAAACACAAACTCAAATTTAATTTAGAAAAAAACATCATACACACTGTTTACAAGACAAAGACACACACCTACCTTAGACATTAAATTAAATGGAGTAACATTACAAGAAAAGCATATCTTAAAATATCTTGGACTTCACATTGACAGGAAATTGAAATGGAACTATCACATTAATAACTTACAAACAAAACTGCTTTCAATAATAAATGGACTCTCGATGGCTGCTAGAGTGTCTTGGGGTCTTAAATCCGACGCTCTGACCACAATATACAAAGGGGCGATCGTTCCCATATTGACGTATGGAATTGAAATATGGGGCCATGCCTTGGTCGTGAAAAGAAATGTCAAAAAATTAGAAAGAGTGCAAAGGCTAATTGCGATAAAAATTGCTAAAGGATATCGTACTTTATCTTATGAGGCTTCATGTGTATTAGCAGACACTATGCCAATTTACATCAAAGCTGAGCAAATTATAAGGCAACATATGTTATTGAAATTGAATGAAATCCCACAAGACTTTACATTACAAAATATTACATCAAACGAAATAGAAAAAGACGTGAGACATACTTACTGGTTACACCCAAAGGACTACATTAGACCATTAGACAACTTAGACATAACGTGGACATATCATATATACACTGGCGGAAGTAAAAACAAGGATGGCGTTGGGTGTGCGAACATTATTTTAAAAGACGGCAATATTATACAGAGAGGACAATACAGACTATCACCACTATGTACAAACAATCAAGCAGAAAACTTTGCAATTACTGAGGCACTCAAAACACTGTACGACATTTCAAGTGACAGAGAGACTAGTACAATCTATACGGACAGCAAAATTAACATAGACCGCATTTACAATAACGAAAACCATAACGAACAGACTGAACAGATCAGACGACTAATCACACTATGTAGACAGAAAAATGTAATAGTGGCAATAACATGGATAAAGGGACACTCCGGAAATTTAGGAAATGACACAGCAGACCAACTTGCAAATTCAGCTTCAAGAGACGAAACGATACCTATTACATACTCTAAACTGACTAAACAGACCATTAAAACTATTTTGATAAACGAATCTTATAAAAAATGGGACGAAAGATGGACAAACACTACTAAAGGACGACAATTACATAAGTACATACCAACTGTATACCAGAGACAAAAAATAACACTTAGCAATTCTAAACAAATACAATTTATATCAGGACATGGACCTACGAAGAGTTACTTGTACAAATTTAAACTAACAAACACAAATACATGTAAATGTGACAATGAGACTGAACAGACATATGACCACCTCTTATATGACTGTACATTACTTGACGGACCAAGAACAAAACTCATCAAGTATATTACTTTACAAAACGGAACTTGGCCGACGGACAAACCGAAACTTTTACTCAAATTCAACAGGGGATTTAATGTATTTATTTAAGATTTGGACACCATTTTGTAGATATACACCTATTGTTGTACACATATGTAATATTACATATGTTTTATTTTATTTTTTTACTTTATTTTTGTTTTTATTTAATTAATTTATTGTTGTATAATGTTTACAATTATTATATAAGAAATATTATAATGTGCTGAAATGTGTGTAGTATCCAAAGGATGGAGCACACAACATTTAAATAAATTCCCACGTTAGAGGGATACTCTGCGTGGAAAAACAGAAAAAAAAAAATACATACATTTCATAGCGTTTCATAATTAAAGACGGGCTTGAGCCCAAATATATAATACGATAAATATGATATTACCGGAAAGCGAATCTCTTGTGTATTTTAACTGCACTTGATAAACACGTGTGAAAATGAATTTCGTGGCAAAGTTACAGCTGTTTAGAGGTCATGAGGTCTACACACAGGTCAGAAAGAGTTAGAAATAAAAGAGCTACAAAATTATGGAATTTAATTTTGACGAAGTAGAAATATTATATAATAAAAAAAAACGTAACCAAGCGGAAGATAAAAGAAAACATCCACATTATTAAAAACAAAAAAATATGTTGTGAACAAGAAAACTGATAAGAAATTCACGTGGTATCCGCAAGTAGATACTTCTTCTGGAATCGATTTTTCAACACACAAAACTTTTTAGGTAATTGATTGTTACATCGTTCTTCATTTTAATGTATCAATATTATCAGCTGAGAGGTGTGCTACATCTCCATTATTGTTAGTCTTGACGGTGATGTGGAAACATCGAATCTTTTTATAAATGTGTATTACATCCTGACGAGGCGAAAAGGTGGGGTTGAAATAAAAAATATAAAGTATATATATATATATATATATATATATATAAAGGTTGGCCAAGCGTGCGTGTGTTTGCAACTTCCAATGATTGGGGAACTCAAATACTGTCTGAAGAGTGTTGGACATTGATGACAGTGATGTTTTTTTGTCCAAAATCAAACAAACAACTGAAGAGGCGTCATAAAAAGTACGTGAAACATGTAGTGAAAAATAAATCAGGTCTTTTGTACAATAAACATACACTTTTCAGGAACTAGTAACAGTTACTCATTTTATTATTATTTGGAACATGTGATTCACCTCTAACCTAATTTTGTATTTAAACGCATTCATTTATCAGATTTACATGAAAAACACTAACAATGAATTTAAGTTAAGCCAGTTAATATCTGATATGAAAGTTTCAGTCCGGTTTCTTCAGAAGAAGGGATTAATCCATTCTGAGAAAAAGTGTTCCAGACTTCATAAAATGAAAATTTATTATAGAAGGAACAGAGGGCAAATTTGGAAGTGTAATCGGACAGGATGTAAGAAGGAAATTAGCATTTATAAAGGTACGTGGTTTAAAAACAGCAAAATACCACTCAAAACAGCATTGATGTTCATATACTCATGGTCAATGGGATATACCACAACCAAATTTTGCAAAAAAGAATTAGAAATTTTGTAGATCCCATTACTGGAGCCCACACACAGAGAATTGAGTCTTTGTGGGCTAGTTTGAAGCGAAGGAACAAGATTGAATGCGGAACAAGTAGGGCATTATTGGATTCATATTTGTGTGAATTTGCGTGGAGAAGAAGATATGAGAAGGAAGACATTTCATAAAATATTGCATTCAATGTTTGAATATTGGTCACCTTCAGCATGATTTATTTTGTTCAGTATTAAATAAAGTTATTTCTTTTTTAATAAACAAGCATTTATCTTGTTTTGTAAACATAACCTAGAGTTTATTGAAGTAACACATGAGTAACTGTTACTAGTTCTTGAAAAGTGTATGCTTATTGTACAAAAGATAAATAAATCGAATAAATCGAATAAATCGGTGGAGAACAAATTCACGTGTTTTAGCAGATTTCCCTTGAGGGATATCAGCTATTGAGGTTGTACTCATGATTTTCAAAACATTTCATCTAATGGTCATCGATCCTACCCAGGAGATCACGAAAATGAGGTCCGGTCAAAACTATATATATACACATATATATTTGTCTGTTAACGCTCAAGCGGCCACAATTTATGTTTGATCGTTACCAAACTCGATACTTAAACATTTTATGTAAAACTAAAGGTCAAGATCTCAAACAGCTGAAATCGAAGTGTGTGGAGAAGGATTTTAAAAGGGAGGAATATCGAAAATTCGAAATTTCTTCGTTATTATACGTTGGGTCGAAGACTTTTATAGAATCAATCTTGTTTTTAATGTAATGTTCTATAAATGATGTTGTATACATGTTTTCCCTATATCAAATGTTAACCGAGATATTTAAATATTTTAGTTTTTAGCTATCAGTAAACCCCCACTCCTGCCATGACATATCAACTATACCATAAACCACTTCATTTCTAGGTTAAATAACAAATTTGGTTTTCATTGAACTATTACTTTGAGAAAAACATGCAAATACGTCATGTTATGACGCAATCAATTAAGCCTATACAATACTCGATACTTAACCGTTCCAGTAAACATTATACGTGACAATTGTTATTTTTAGAAACGGGACAAGGAATACTGGGGGTATTGAGGGATGGGTAATTCGAAAAATAAAAATAATACGATAATATAGTTAGTATGAGTGGGTTCGTTAAATATTATAGATCCAATCTTTTTAAACTATTGATTTTCGGAATTGTTGTTCTATGCATTATTCATAACTCATAAGTATTAAGGGAGTTAGTTATTCTTACTTCCTTATATTCTGCTTTAAGTAGCCGCCTCTCCTTCTAATCGTCGGTTTTTTAGCAGATTTCCCTTAAGGACGCGATTTTCGACATTTTTCTTCACATGTTCATCGAAACTACCTAGAAGATGACTAAAATGTTACAGCTCTAGCGGTCGGATTTATTGTTTAATCGTTACCAAACTCGATATTTAGTCATTTTATGTAAAAAGAAAGATCAAGTTCGTTAACAGCTGAAATCGGGCCTGGGGGAGAGGGGGTTTAGAAGGGAGGATTTTCGAAAATTCGAAATATCTCCGTTACCATAGGTCGGATCGAAACATTGTATAGAATCAATCTTATTGCAAATTAAATTTACTATAAAAATTGTTATATACGTTTATTCAAGATCTTGAATATTAACCGTGCATTTTTATGAAATCGGGTGAGATGAGATCACAAGCGTGTTAAAACCAGCACGTGGGAAATCTGCTTAGTTTACGCAGCCCCTGCGTGATGGTCTTTTTCATCTATTGACCTTGGGACATAACTCCTTCAACGAAGATTGAATTGAGGTCACAATCTGGACGATATTATATTCTGCCATATCGAATCCCTTGTGACTTTAATTGCATTGGATATAGAAATACATGTGAAAATGAATTCTGAGGCAAAGTTTCCAGACGTTTACAGGTCGTGAGGTTAAACATCTGGTGGAAAGAGTTAATATGAAATAAGAGAGCTACAAAATGGCGGGACATTAAGCTTGTGAAGTCTGATTCAATGAATGACCTCAGCAAAGGAACGAGCTGCATCATAAAGCCTTCACGTGGGAAGGGTATATTTGAGGTAAGTTATATGTAGCCTCACAACTCCACCATGACTGACTTATAGAGCTGACTCTCAAGTTGAAAAACCTTCACCCTCTCTGACACTTAATTTGAAATAACATCCAACATGGAATAGAAAGCTGTCTGAAACTTCTATCTTCTATATACGACTGGTGCATATTAGAATCTCGAAATTGAGGGAAATTATACTCTTCTCTGGTAGTACTCAGATCCATAAAAATTACATCCATCCTTTTCATATTTTAGAAGATTTCCCTTATGGGAAATCAGCTATTGAGGTTGTACTCATGACGGAATTTTCCAAATTTTTCTTCAAATGTCCTAGTACCTGACGAAAATGAGGCCCGTTCAAAACTGTATCTATAGAGATATATATATATATATATATATATATATATATATATATATATGTCTGGTACCGATACATGTAAAAAGAAAGATCACGTTCGTTAACGGCTGAAATCGGACCAGTGAGAGGGGGGGGGTTTGGAGGGGAGGATTTTCGAATATACGAAATAACTCCGTTACTATACATCGGATCGAAAAATTGTACAGAATCAATCTTATTGCAAATTAAATTTACTATAAATATTGTTATATACGTTTATTCTCTATCTTGAATATTAAACGAGATATTTGCATTTTTATTAAATCGGGGTGGCTAACGGACGAGTGACTCCCGCCGAAAGCTAGTTCGGCCGTTTACTTAACTGCTCGGCTCTATTGTAAAACATCACGTGGGAAATCTGCTTAGTTTAAGCAGCCCCTGGATGACGGACTTTTTTTTTAATGGAGAAAATAATCTATTAATTAATAAAGTACAATATATAGGAAGTTCATATTCTGCAGTTGGGAATTTGACCCACAAATCTTGGCTGAAACTAAAGCCTTAACTCACATACTATGGTATAAAGTTACAACTAAATGAACGAGTTTTAAACAGGTTATCAACCTTTTCTAATATAGAAAAGTCCGTCACGAAGAGGCTGCGTTAAGTAAGCAGATTTCCACGTATTTGAATTTATCTCAAAACGTAATAGTTCAATGATAACAATATTTGGTATTTATGCTTCAAATAAAGTGCTTCATAACTTACTAGCATATTGCTAATTCGAGATGATTAGTAGCGGGGGTTTACTAAAAGCCGAAAATTTCAAGTATACATATTTTTGAAAGGAACTTATTTTCGTTATCTCCTGGTAAGAATCGATGTACATTTGAATAAATTTTATAAAATTTCGTCATTAGTACAACCTCAATAACTGATTTCCCTTTAAAGGAAATCTGCATAAAATATTCTGGCTTTTCATAAAATTTTTAATATTTTATTGACGTCCACTTTTTGCAACTAAGGGTAATTGGGACGGGTTATCTACAGGTTACCACCCTTTTCTAGCCAGGGTTGGACTAAGGACTTTATTTAATGAATTCCGTCACTAAATAAATTCCTATTGCCCAGGCGGGAATTGAACTCGCCACTCTAGGTTAACCATGTGAGATTCAAGTCAACGCTTTATCTCACATGGCTAACTTGAGCTTTTTATAAATTACAGTACTGGATATAGAAAATAGTTTTCAATAAAATTAATATGTTATTTTCAGATGTATTTAAGTAATTGTATTTCATTCCTGTCAAGAAGAGTTCTACCTGTTTATTCAGCTCTGATAGTTTGGCTGGTGTGTTTGTTAGTTATTCAAGTGCTTTTTGTTGAGGTTATGAAAATTTGCTGAGAGATTTCTCATTTGTATTTGTCCACTTAATATGCACGGTGGCATTAAGTGTTCCAAGTACGTAAATTTATCTTTTATATAACTTCATTAGAAATCTGCTTGGTTTACAGAGCCCTGGAGTAACAGGCCTTTGTATTTAAATTTCTTAGGTTATTTGGTGTTCGTTGTTAGCAGATTTTATTTAATTTCACAAGAACCCTATATTTAAAATTGTATGAGTAAATATATTTTAGAACCCGCTGAGCTCTGTAAACCAGAGAGGATTTCCTGATAACGTGTTTTATAAGGGCGGATGCGGATGAGATACCACTTCCGGGTATGATTATTATTGGATTTATTAGCTCAAGTGATTCTCCATTTTGAAGGTCTGATATTTCATTAGCGTTTTAATCACTCCCAAAACGGCCTAAGGCGTTATTCTACGGCGGCGTCCTTTAACTTCAGCAGACAACTCAAGCCAGTTAATTCCACTGGATTACACTAATTAATGTCCTTCGATCCTACATAAGAGATGATATACGTCGACCAAAAATCAATACGGTCGTACATAATAAGTTTGCAAAACCCACCATACACTTCTATTTATAAAATTTAAAAAAAGAAAATCCGTTAACAATGCATAAATCTACCTACTAGTAACACAGTACCACAGTGAGTAATATCTGAATAAATAGAAATGGTAATATTTCAGCCAAGAGTCTGGTGTCTAAACAAACAGGTCTGCCAACTTCTCACCGGAAAGAAAACAATTTCTGAAATATATCAGAATACAACATATTAATTTTATTAGAAACTATTTACTGTATCTAGCGCTGTAATTTATAATGAATCAGAATAATGTTTATCTCAATGAATCAAATTTTAGTAGTCCAAGAACAAGTGGAGGGGGTCGCCAGAACATATTTGCATGTATCTCTTATAAATAATAAAGTAGTAATCTTGAAAATAATATTTGGTATTTAAGCTTCGAATAAAGTTTTCTCTAATATAACAGAGAATTATTTATGTGACATGAGTAGGAGTAGGGGTTTGCTGTAGGCTGAAAACTGAAGAGAGCTCTGGCGGCCGTTTTCGTAACTGTTCGTCCCTCGTGAATAAATTTAGAGATCCCTTACTACTACAGTTGTTATTAGGCAGATTTCTCTATTGTAAAACTTCACGTGGGAAATCTGCTTAGTTTACGCAGCCCCTGCGTGACGGGCTTTTTTTTTTTTACGCAGCACCTCCATGACGGACTTTTCGTAGCCCAACCACCCCATTTATCCATTAGATCCGTGTGTTATTCGCTGCCGTGGGAAATATTTTTGCTCCACGCACTCCCTGCGTGAGGTACTTCTTGTAGACTTGCTCTAAATCAATCCTGTGTATTGTAGCCTCCAATTAGAACATAATGACATTACTCGGTGTCAGCGAACCCCCGGGTATTTGCCCCCAATTTGTATATGACAATGTCAACAGAGCTCCATTTATCAAACATCCCGCTTATTCGCATACTGTTAAAATAATCAGATGTAAATTGTAAACTGTTAACGAGGTTCCCAGCTGATGCTGTACTACACGGGTTTAGCATATTCATTACACCCCCCAGATACAGTCATCAGATTTCTCATCACCCGATTTAGTAACAGGATATTCACTCTATGAAGTCTAGTTCCAGTAAGTGACTACAAGAGTATAATAAACCTCATCCCAGCCACTGACTTTTCTACGATAACTAGATAAAGAAAATCAATAATTGCAATTTTATTATTATTATTTATTTCAGATGCCGCTACAATGGCGATTCATCTTTTGACATATTTGAATATAATTTTACAAAATTAAATAAATATTAAAATTTTTACACAGCTAACATTTATAAATGTATAAAATAAATAGAGTGGACAAAACTAAATATAAATTATTACTATATTTACAACATAAAGAAAAAAACAAAATAAAAATAAAACAAACAAAAAAAAACTATAAATAGTTAAACTGGAAGAAGGCAAAACTTATGTTCCACAGTTCTTGCTATAGGTATATAACTTTCATAATTGTAGATAATAGCTTTTATATTCATCAAATAATCTATTATATCTTAAATACTTAAAAACATCATCTATAAATTGGCTACTGTCGGCCAGTAGTTGGCATCATTTGTGGGCCATGGGTACGTTTTCACTTGTGTGCAGTCAGTTAGTACGTGTTTTACAGTCAGCGTTCTACTGCAGTAGCGACATATAGGTTCATCTTGTCTGCTCATTAGATATGAATGTGTTAGTCTAGTGTGTCCTGTGCGTAGGCGTGTAAGTACAATTTCTTCTCTTCTAGAGTGTCTATTACTTGGTCTAGTTGAGCGTGTTTGATTTGATTACTCTAAGTTTACTATCAGTGTTATACCATAAATTATTCCAGTCATCATTGCAATTTTAGACTTAGAAGGGAGCTTGGGGTACCCGAAAATTAAAAAGATTCTGATTCATGCGCAAGTATAATAGTTCAACCGAAAGAAACGTAATTCGCTGTTCCTAAAATAATTTTTATTTTTTCTAATTGTTAAAAACAAATATTTATTTCAGATAAAAGTTATTTCAAGAAAGTCAGCGATGTGACAGAGGAAATAACTAAAAACTGTAATATGTACATATGTTTATAGACATATATAAGTTAAACACAGAAATTGGTACATAAATTTCAATAAGAAAATTATTTTTTGATCATTTATATCTATCTTTATGAGATTAAGGAGACGAAACTGTCACCATCATTAAGAGATGAATGAGTTGTACGCATAGAGATATACAATAGAAGTATTTTAAGATTATTTTTAAATAAGTTGATCTAAATACAACTTTTTCATATATGGTTAAATTTTTCATTATATATGCTATACGATTCTGCATAAATCAAATTTTGGAAAAATATGACGTTAAAAAAATGTGATAACGAGATTTAGAAGTACATTAAAAAAAATAAAGCTATCATTTGAAACTGTTTTAGCAGATTTCCCTTAAGGGAAATGAGCTATTGAGGTTGTACTCATGACGAAATTTTCGCAATTTTTCTTCAAATGTCCATCCATCCTACCTAGTAGATGACGAAAATGAGGTCCGTTCAAAACTGTATATATATATATATATATATATATATATATATATATATATATATATATATATATATATATATATTTGTCTGTTACCGCTCTAGCGGTCGCAATTTTTGTTTGATCGTTACCAAACTCGATATTTAGTCGTTTTTTGTAAAATGAAAGATCAAGTTCGTTAATGGCTGAAATCAGACCTGTGGGAGGGGGAGTTTATAGGGGAGGATTTTCTAAAATTCGAAATATTTCCGTTACTATACGTCGGATCGAAAAGGGGTCTAGAATCAATCTTATTGCAAATTAAATTTACTATAAATATTGTTATATATTGGATGTATGAACATTCACCAGAACTAGTTTATTGATATAAAGCTACTAATCAACTACTCCAAGTAATTATATAAACTCTGTATATATACTGCTCAAAAATGAATAGGGATATTGGTTATTTTTTCTTATCCTATTAATTTTAATTAAATCGATCTTAATTAAATTTCTTTTTTATGGGGAAAAAAGACAATAATTTCTAATAAATATTAATGATATTTATAATAAAAAAATATTCTAGGCCCCATACATACCATAAAACAGCCAATATCCCTATTCATTTTTGAGCAGTTTATAAGTACACCAAATACTAAGAGAAGTTGTCCATATTATTAACATATTAACTAAGACGGATTTTACGCAATTACTTATGAAGTAATGTTTGCTCATATTACACACTTATTTGAACAATATGAAGAATTCACGAAGAGAGTTTGGAACTTGCCGAGAAGAGGAGTATGTCTGAAGTTAGGGGAGTTTCTTCTTCGTATCCAAGAACTGTTTTTAGGCCTCAGCCATTCCTCCGTGTTAATATTCCATGATGAACAACACGTCCTAAGTGGATCGCGAAATAAACCACTTTTAATGGCTTCCTCTTTAGTTCACTCCCTTTTCCTCTTATAAAAGCTTTATCAAAGGAAAATATTGCCTAAAAGGCTTATGTAAACATAAATAATTTGCCTTATGGATTGATTAGGGGTAAGATTTGATTATTGAAAGGTCCTCCCCAATACAAAAAGTTTCGTTCTTTGAAATATTCCAAAAGTTTGAATTTCGCTGAAAAATAACCTCTTCCAGAAAAACGTAGCTTCTGCTATAAATAGGTTTTTGAATTAGAAGGTCTTTTTATACGGTCATTTTAGCAGATTTCCCTTAAGGGAAATCAGCTATTGAGGTCGTACTCATGACGTCAGTTTCGAAAAATTTCTTCAAATGTCCATCGCTCCTACCCAGGAGATGACGAAAATGAGGTCTGTTCAAAATTATATATATATATATATATATATATATATATATATATATATATATATATATTTGTCTGTTAACGCCCAAACGCGATATTTAAACGTTTTATGCAAAAATAAAGAACAAGTTCGTTAATGGCTGAAATCGGACTAGTGGGAGGATCTCCGTTACTATACGTCGGATCGAAACATTATATAGAATCAATCTTATTGCAAATTAAATTTATTATAAATAATGACATATATGTTTATTCTGTATCTTGAATATTAACCGAGATATTTCCATTTTTCTGTTTTCAGCTTCTGAGATGAGTTCGGCTAACTTCGGGTCTAGTCGTGAGTTTCCGTCAAGAGCTAGTTCGGGCCCTTCCCGTAACTGTTTGACTCTCTATTCTAAAATTTCTCTATTATAAAACTTCACGTGGGAAATCTGCTTAGTTTACGCAGCCCCTGCGTGACGGACATTTATTTTTACAAGCGTTAATATTTAATAATAATATGAATATCTATATAGAAATAGTTTTTAGCAGATTTCCATCAAGGGAAATCAGCTATTGAGGTCGTACTCATGACGCGACATGAGTTGGACTTCCATAGCTTATTTCCCTTACGGAAAATCTGCTAAAACTGGTTGTAGCTATTTTGGATGGCTAACTCCCCGTCAACATGGCTCATCTCGCAGAACGAATATGACGGGAGATGAGAGGTCTCTGACCCGGCAAACGAATCGGTTTTTCTCCCAATCAAACCTCAACCGTGACTGATGGCTGTCACACAGCACTTCCGCATTTTTACCAACCGATTAATCACTGCGTTCTACGCATTTTCCGGGAAAATATATCAATTGGGGTCAGCAAATGGTGATGTTTATCATAATTTCCGGGATGGTTCAAGAATCATTACTTGGCTACATATATTTTTGAACTGGTCAATCCATGAATTCCTATTAGTATTGCTTTTAAATATTTTGAAGCGGTCACTAATAACACAAATTTGAACAATTGCACGCACTAACACCTGCAATATTGTGTTGTGGTTACCAAACAAAGTTAGTATACATATGTCTGATATTGACTAACATAGAAAAGTACCAACTTAAGTGATAACCTCTAACAAAAGTACGCTACATTCATCAGAACTTGAAAAGACGTTAGGATATTTCTAATAACGGTATAGAATACTTCTAAATGAAATAGATACATTTCTTGTAATTGATACCGCCTTTATCAATAGAAATGGTCAATATTACATAAATTATTATTTTAAAAACGATATCCGCCATAATGTTTTGAATAATTAATTGGGATTGAATAGTAGCTAGTAGCATAGCGGTTATAATGCCAGACAAAAGTACATCCGTTTTCCATGTTCCCAGAAAGATGTGAAATTGAATAAAAGGAAATACAGAGACAGGAAATGTAAATAGACTGAGCTTTTAGCAATGAATAACATTCACACTCATTATTCAGTCTAAATATTTCCTGAGCAAAGCAACCTCAGTAATCGTACTAAATAATGATGAATAAACGATATGCATTCTTATGATTAAAATTGTCTACAACGTTTTGAACAGCACGAAGAATAGGTCAGGAAATCAATTTTTATTCCTCAAATCTAGAAGATTCTGTAAGTTACTAGATATATAAGTATAAACCCTGAGACTTAGAAATGTAAAAATATGTTTCATAGTAAAGCCCTGCCTCTTCACGATTTCCTGAGTGTAGCCGGGTACCTTAGCTAGGGATATGTATGTGTGTGTGTTTGTGAGTGTGTGTGTGTTGTGTTTTGTGTGTGTGTGTGTGTGTTGTGTGTGTGTGTGTGTGTGTGTGTGTGTGTGTGTGTGTGTGTGTGTGTGTGTGTTTGTGTGTGTTTGTGTTTGTTTATATGATTGATGGCTTGGCAGTGGTATATTTTTAGCAGATTTCCCTTAAGGGAAATCAGCTATGAGGTCGTACTCATGACGCGATTTTCGAAATATTTCTTCAAATATCCATCGATCCTACCCAGGAGATGACGAAAATGAGGTCCGTTCAAAACTATATATATATATATATATATATATATATATATATATATATATATAATATATAGACGTATACATATTTGTTTGTTTGTCTGTTAACACTCTAGCGGTCGCAATTTTTGTTTCATCGTCACCAAACTCGGTATTTAATCGTTTGATGTAAAAAGGAAGATCAAGTTCGTTAACGGCTGAAATCGGACCAGTGGAAGGAGGGGGGGTTTAGAGGGGGGATTTTCGAAAATTCGAAATATCTCCGTTACTATACGTCGGATCGAAAAATTGTATAGAACCAATCTTATTGCACATTAAATTTACTATAAATATTGATATATACATTTATTCTCTATCTTGAATATTAACCGAGATATTCGTATTTTTATTAAGTGTAAGTACGGACGACCTATGGTTCCCACCAAAAGCTAGTTCGGCCGTTTCCGTAACTGATCGGCACTCGTATGGAGATTTCTCTATTGTATAACTTTACGTGGGAAATCTGCTTATTTTACGCAGCCCCTGCGTGACGGACTTTTTTTAAAATTTTCAATGGTATTAAAAATTTATAATTATACGTTAAATAACAGAAATATTTTGAATTTTCATATAATGTGTATGAAGTGTATGTGAGTATATATATTGTTTATGAACTAACATATATATAGTTCTGAAGGATCTTGTTTACAAATTATTCACGGTAAGATTGACCTACACTTGAAGGTTTTTTTCAAAAATCGCGTCGTGAGTACAACCTCAATAGCTGATATTCCTTAAGAGAAATTTCCTAAAATCAAGTGAAACTTCTGATATTGGTGCATGCTCCATTTTTTGGGGGGTTTGGACAATTTTGCGGGAAACGAGGTACTTAGTAGAATGATCAGAGCGGCGGGAAATTTGGTGGTTGGGCTAATGACGTAGCGGCCAGCGTGGGGGAGTGATATAGATTTTGCGATTCACTGATTCTGGGTAAAAGATAAACGAAGGGCCAGTGACAGCCATCAATCAGTGATTTTCGATTTAAGTCCCTACGCCCACCCCGCGACCCTCCTCATCAAACCGTAACCATTAAACCGACGAACACAATCATAAAACCACCCCTGTCATGATCTCCCTTCTCCAGTATACGCGGGCATTTAATTTAACACTGATACTGAACCCGGAAAGTGCAATTGTCTACCCCCCCCCCCTTGCATCCTTTTAAAATATCTTTATTTAAATGTTACGTATATTATGTAGGGACTTAGGTTAACCACGAGAGTTAAAGCGTTTGCCTCAATCTCTCAGTGTAAACCTTTAGTGGCGAGTTGGATTCCCGCATGGGAGATAGGAATTTATTCAGTAAAGAACTCATTAAATAAAACCCTTATTCCCAACCTGGCTAGAAAAGGGTAGTAACCTTGCAAAAACACCGTCTCAATTAGCCGTAATTGCAAAAAACGGACGTTCATAAGTAATGATAATAATATTCTAGTGCATAGTTGGGGCATTATTTTTCTCCTCCACTGGTACCCGTTTCCTATTAATCAGATGAGCCACTCAGTTATTAGTGACGTGTGTAAGTGTGTTTCATTTTAGCAGATTTCCCTTGAGGGAAATCAGCTATTGAGGTCGTACTCATGAGGCGAGTTTCGAAAAATTTCTTCAAATGTCCATCGATCCTACCCAGGAGATGACGAAAATAAGGTCCGTTCATAATTATATATATATATATATATATATATATATTTATTTTTATATATATATATATATTTTGCCTCATTTTCGTCATCTCCTGGGTAGAATCGATGGACATATGAAGACAATTTTCGAAACTCGCGTCATGAGTACGACCTCAATAGCTGATTTCCCTTAAGGGAAATCTGCTAAAATATTGTGATATTTCCCCCTAAGGGAAATCTGCTAAAATCCACACTCCCTGTGCGGATGATTGTATGGAAGGAGTATACACGAGACTGGCTATGACATTGTAGGTCACGTAATGCTGCTTGTTGGGAAGGCATAACTCGTTGGGGGGGGGGGGGGGGGCAAACCTCTTCAAATAATTACACCCCCACCCCAGTGCCTCCCCACCCCCGTCTTATACAACTATCAAACTAACTAAACTCATCCCCTACTGGAGTTCTCAGTCTTATACAACCGTTAGCAGTATAGTATAGAGAGATACACACAATGAACAATAAATACAGTCACTGTTCATAGTTTGCATTTGTATTTCGACGGAAGACTCCCCAGACTTGGAACCTGAATAGAGGTGTAAGGTTGTTAACCTGAATAATTGGAATAAAGTATCGTCGGTGAGAAGACAATTTTACCACCATGAATTTATTTTTATTATTCTTACAGGGTGGCTTAGGTTAGCCATGTGAGTTACAACGTAGACCGAAATCCCACATGGCAAACCTAGAAAAGATAGTTCGATTCCGGCCTGGGCAGTGGAATTTATTAAGTGAAAGAATTCAATAGGTAAAAGTCCGTCACGCAGGGGCTGCGTAAACTAAGCAGATTTCCCATGTGAAGTTTAGCAATAGATGGGGTTGTTTTTGGGGCGATCAACTGCATGGTTATTACGCCCTTTAGCAATAGAGAAATCTGCATACTGGTAACAAAACACCACAATGAGTAAATATAAATGGTAATGAGAAATCGTACTGTTAATTTTAATAAATTCCCAACTGGAACGGCTTCTGAATTGTAAGAATAATTTATATTTTAATAACTCAAATTTTAATAGTTCAAGAACTAAAGTGGGGGGGGGCGGACGAACAGAACGTATTTGCATAAATCTCACAAAGTAACGAAGGTAAGGTAAAGTTAGAAACGACAGGTAAGGTTAGAAGAGGCTTCCACCAGACCCGAACAGTTACGAAAGCTGCCGAACTAATCCGAACGATACCCGACCACGTGTCCCACAGACTTCATAAAAATACAAATATCTCGGTTAATATTCAAGATAGAGAAAAAATGTATATAAGAATATTTATTGTACATTTAATTTTACCCTTCTCCTTCCTTGTAATCTGGTTTACCCTTCAGGGAAATCTGCTATTGAGGTTGTACTCATGACGCGATTTTCGAAAAATTTCTTCAAATGTCCATCGATCCTACCCAGGAGATGACGAAAATGAGGTCCGTTCAAAATTATATATATATATATATATATTTTTCTGTTAACGCTCAAGCGGTCGCAATTTTTGTTTGATCGTTACGAAACTCGATATTTAACCGTTTTATGTAAAAAGATAGATCAAGTTTGTTAATGGCTGAAATCGGACCAGAGGAAGGGGGGGGGGGGTTTAGAGGGGGGATTTTTGAACATTTAAAATATCTCCGCATCGGATCGAAAAATTGTATAGAACCAATCTTATAGAAAATTAAATTTACTATAAATAATGTTATATACATTTATTCTGTATCTTGAATATTAACGGAGATATTTGCATTTTTCTGTTTTCAGCTTCTGAGATGAGATCGGCTAACTTCGGGTCTAGTCGTGAGTTTCCGTCAAGAGCTAGTTCGGGCCGTTCCCGTAACTGTTTGACTCTCTATTCTGAAATTTCTCTTTTGTAAAACTTCACGTGGGAAATCTGCTTAGTTTACGCAGCCCCTGCGTGACGGACTTTTTTAGTTTTCCGCCAACAGTAAACCCCCACTCATACTCATGTCATATTAACAATAACTTGTTAGACTATGACACACTTTATTTGAAGCCCAAATACCAAATATAGTTCTCATTGAACTTTTACGCTTTGATATAAATGCAAATACATGGTAAATCTGCTTACTTAACGCAGCTCCTGGGTGATGGACTTTTTTTTTTACATGAAAATAGAAAATGTAAGTTGAGAATAGCCCAATGTGTCATAACAGCAAGTGGGAAATCTGCTCAATTCACGCAGCCCCAGTCTGACGGGAACCTTTTTCTTCGCGGGTAGTTTGAATAAGCGGCGAAGTCAATGTGAATCAGAAGTCGCGGGTACCTTTTGATAAATCTGGAGTTGGATTCCCGAGAGAGAGAGACTCGCCCTCATTAAACAAAGCTTGATTGAAGACAATGGCGATTGGTTGAGCGCTGACTGGGAGTGCTGTTCTTACAACAAAAGCCCAATCAGTGGCTTAAATCATCATTATCAGCGCAGGAAGCGGATTTAATCAACAGAAATGTCTCCGCGCTGATTTAAAGATAAGTCTTCAATTTTGTTAGCATTCTAATTATTCTATTTTCTTCATTACGCTGCTTAAAAAAAAAAAAAAGAAGAGAAAATGGACGAGTATCGTTCGACAATTTTATCATCGTTGTCAGTTGGAAAAAAATCAAATGTCAATTAGTAATGTACTGGAAAGTCGAGAAAAAAAATCATCTAAATTTAACAGTACATTTTTATTCAAAATTACTTCAATCAGGTTCGATAGATTTCTCCCAACGTTCAATAGGGCTTTAGTTTTTTCTTCTTTGGTGAAAAAAAAAGTTTAACTTTCAATATTTTATTCAAATGATACTTTACAGTGTATTCATTTTTTTTTTTAACTTTATTAATTCTTCGAAAATTCGGTAGCCAGTTAGTGAATAGGGCGAATCTACAATTTTAGATCATGCGATTACTAATAATTTAGTTGTCAAATTTGTGGAGCATTGTCATGAAAAACATACAGGCACCCACTCTTCTGTTAACAATAGACAGTATAATTTCATTTTTTTTTTAGCGGGAAATTTCAATATTACTGCCATATCCTCCTACAGTTCATAACCTCCCTGTCCCCAGTTTTAGTAAAATTGCAATGAAATTAATCCAAAATGCTCTATCTGTAGATGTATAACTGTATTAAAACCGCTAAAATTAACTTAACTTCCGTTGAACAATACTGGAACTAAATTATTTTTGTTTCCATACTCATAATGGAAAATACTCGTCTTTAGTTAGCGTCTGCAGACTACCGAGAGATAGCTCTTTAACAATAACAATAGATCTTTTGCCGTTTCCTTTATTCTTGCATAGTCTCAAACATGCAATATGTCAATGGATGTCACTGCATACACTTATCAAAATTAGGACTTCCATGGAGAGGGTTAACTTGGCAATTCCACATTCGATTTATTGACACACAATTTTATTCAGTCCAATTACTTTTTTACACAGAACAGGTTATTTTATTCACAAATAAAACACTAGTTACACTATTTGAAATAAAATGTAATGTTTAGATATGTAGAGCTGATATTCTCATATTTAGTGTCCTCATTGATCAATTTGTAAAACTATTGATGATATTTTATATAATGCATAAGGCGTTTGGAGGGAATATCAATAATTATTTTAATATAGCAACCAATGGCGCTACGAATCCATGCGTAAATGAAATCAACATAAAAGTATTAAAACTATATAAGTATTGTTGTGAAAACTACGTACATGTAAAATTAAACCGAGTTAATCACATATTTAAGAAATACGAAGATGAAAGGACCGTTGGCGTCGGAAGTGGTCTCTAGACTAAGGATCTAGCCCAGTCTGGGCGTTCTCCTTTGATGTCGCCGCTCAGCGGTTCAGCTCGTCCCGAGAGTCAGTTTGATCTCAGCTCTCTTCAAGTGATCAACAGTGCGTTCAGGGGGGCTTTAGTGAACAGTGCGATTCAGTTGCAGTGCGGTAAAGTGTGTTGTGCCGTTTTATGTAAAGAACAGTATAGTTCCGTGTCTAAGTAAAGAAACAGTGCAGTACCGTTTACTTTGTGAAGATCAGTGCAGTGCCGTGTTTTTGTAAACTTCAGTGATCGTGAGTGAGTTATTGGACTGTGCAATAAGAACAGTGAAGCTATCAGTGCATACTGTGAGTAGTAGTTAAGAATAATTAACCAAGTGTATAGTGTATTGTTAAATAAATTGTGCAGTGATAAAAACTGATAAAGGTTGGTTGTTTAATTTTGTAATCCAAAGGGACCCCAATAAACAATGTCCATTACTGATTTTGTAATAAACGTAACAGTATATCTAAATTGGGTATTGCATTAAATACTTACAAAATAATCATACCATATATACAGTCCTCGTATTACGTTTATATTTATTTATTGAATGCTTAATAGAGAAATGCTCAAATATATATATATATATATATATATATATATATATATATATATATATATATATACATTTGTCTGTTACCGCTCGAGTGGACACTATATTTGTCTTATCGTTACCAAACTCGACATATGATTGTTTTATGTAAAATGAAAGATGAAGTTCGTCTACGGCTGAAATCGGGTCTGTGAGAGGAGGGAGTTAGAAGGAAGAATTTCGAAAATTCAAAATACATCTGTTATTATACGACGAATCAAAAAGTCCGTCACGCAGGGGCTGCGTAAACTAAGCAGATTGAAGTTTTACTCTCATCCGTTATCCACCCCGATTTCATAAAAACGCAGATATCTCGGTTAATATTCAAGATAGAGAATAAATGTATAAAACAATATTTATAGTAAATTTAATTTCCAGTAAGATTGATTCTATACAATTTTTCGATCCGACGTATAGTAACGGAAATATTTTGAGTTTTTTGAAAATCCTCCCCTGTAAACTCCCCCTCCCACTGGTCCGAACTCAGCCATTAACAAACTTGATCTTTCTTTTTACATAAAATGACTAAATATCGAGTGTGGTAACGATCATACAAAAATTGCGACCGCGAGAGCGGTAACAGACACATAGATATATATATATATATATATATATATATATATATATATATATATATATATATATATATATATATATATATATAAAGTTTTGAACGGACCTCATTTTCGTCATTTACTAGTTAGGATCGATGGACATTTGAAGAAAAATTTCGAAAATTCCGTCATGAGTACAACCTCAATAGCTGATTTCCCTTAAGGGAAATCTGCTAAAACGTGCATAACTCGTCATATTGCATATTTAATGTTCTATAAATGTAAGTCTATGCATATTTTCAGTATCATGAACATTTACCAAGAAATATGAATTTTTTTTGTAAACCCCAATCCTACTAACATCATACTAACAATGTGCTGTTATAATGAAGCACTTTATTTCAATCATAAATACCAAAAATTGTTGTTTTTGAGATAAATGCAAATACGTGACGCGCGTAGGAAATCTGCTTAAGTTTACTCAGCCCCTGGGTGACGGACTTTTATACAATATATTCAGCAACAGGTGTGTCTGATATGTGTTTTTAATCCGAAAGCAAAGTGTCAAACGAAACGCTGGACTTGGATCGTCGGGATCAAGGGGATAAAATCCTTGAAGTTAGGAGACATCAAAATTCAGGATCATGGCTCCTAAAACGCGATTTACGGTCGAAATCGTTGGAGCGAATTAAAATTTTCCCGGACATGGGAGGGGCGAGTTAGTTGCCTGACAAACTTTTCCTTGATAAACGCAGGCCCTGGATATTGGTCCTAGAGTCCAAGTTGTCCCGGAGTCACTTAGCCCGGGGACCCAACTGCCCCAAACTGGGTGTTATACATTTCATGTGGAAACTGCATTCAGCTAGAACTGCTCCACTTGTTAGAATGGCTGCCATTTTTCCGCCAGCCAAGTTTTTCAATTGTCCCCTAAACTGGGAAAGCCTTAACTTCTACTTCGGATGGCGCTCACTCCCAGCTGTGAAATTTTCTTCCTCTGATTATTTTTTTTTTCCTTTCCTTCTCCCCAATGTTTTTTTTCTCTCTCTTGTTTACTCATAATTGAATAGGAGCCCGGTTTACGAGTACTTCATGAAAAAAAAAAAAAAGAAAGGAATGAAGGTGGAAAACAGTAAAAACACTATTTGTTTAAATGAGTAAATTTATTTAGAATTTATCGCTCAGGTTAGTCGAGTTAAGGCGTTTGTCTTCCCATGATATACCATCAGTAGCTAGTTCGATTCTCAGCTAGGCAATTTGAATTTATCTAGTAATGTATCTAGTATAATAAAAACCTTAGCCCACAATATCTAGAAAGTGGTGATAACCTGTAGATAACTCATCCCAATTAGCTATAGTAGCACTACTCTGGCGATCAAAAATCTATTAAGAATATATCAAAATATTTTAATGACAGTCTATATTTATTAATAGGTTCACTGCTAATTAATTTTTTTAATGGATTTTTTAGTAAATGTTTCCACTTCTTCAAAAGTAACCCCCTCATTTTCTTAGTATGCGACCTATTAGATTTAACCAAAATGCTTTCTAACAGCATAATATAACAAGTTCTAATTATGAAATATGGCGTTTTTTTAATAAAACAATTTTAAATTGATGTTTTTATTAGTCTAATGCTTATTTGTTGTTTTTATTACTTATATTTAAACTTTTTAATGGGCTCTTGTATCTAGGAAGTTCGTACATGCAACTTAGAGACTCCACATAACATGTACCAACTTCTTACGGACAGAAGCCCACATATCGACAATATACTAAATCACCTTAATAATTTGAATTTGTTTTACAACATTTAACTTCTCTTCTTTTTGATTTTGACATAGTGAGAAATTTAATATCATTTTGAACAATTTTAGATAATATGTGCACTAGCATATAGGAATAAATTATTTTTTTAATAAAACATTTTAAATTGTTGTTTTCAATATTAGTCTAATGTTTATTTGTTGTTTTTTATTACTTGTATTTAATGTCAGGTTTAATTTTTTTTTTGGTACAGTTTTTGTTGCTTTTCTATGATATTGTTTTTTTCACTTTACATTGTTAAATTTTGAGTTGCGGGTGTTCCTATATAAATAAATAAAAAAATGTATGACGTTAGTTATCAACTACTGCTCATAAAATGTCTGTAGTTTCAAGGACACATGGAGAAAATGATTTTATAGTAGGAATGGCAGTCGTAAACCTAGAGTTGTGAGTTAGATTTTCAACTGGGCAAAAGGAATTTATTTAGTTAGGAACTTTATAACTGAAATCCTTTCTTCCAACTAGGCTAGAAAAAGGTTGTAACCTATATATAACCCCTCCCAATTAGTCATAGCACGTAAAGTGGGCGTAAATAAATAACACCAATATTTAGAATTTTTCCGTTGTTTGTGAATTAATCAGTTCATATAAACTAACATTTATATTCTACTCAGGCAAAAAGAGGAAATATTTTCCTAAGTTAATGATTCAATTAAAGATTCACTGAGTTTATCAAGAATAATCTCCAATGGGTAAGAGATAAGATTGTATACATGAATGTCATTAAGTCATCATGTTATTAATAAGAACTGGATTTTTAAAATTCATATCAATGGATATTTTTAGTGAATGATATTAACTAATATATCTTAGTTTAAACTTAATAAAAATATCAAACTAACCTCTGACTTACAAGAAAAAACTTAAAAAAAAAATAGTATATACTTACTGAAAATCTTAAAACTTACTAAGAAGTCTACGTTAAAGATTGGTCATTCTGAATCCTTATGATATATTTTACATAATGTGTTCGCGTTACTCTTTGTGTGTTAACACCCCTCCTAAGTATATAAAACTTGTTAAAACTGGGAAACTGTCAAATGGTTCTTATAAACTTCATTTTGCCCAAACTCAATCTATGCCCCAGTTCAGGAAATGATCTTGCAAACTCATTCCATTGTTTTGGAATGCTCATAATTTTTGTAGTTAAGTATTAAGCGAGTTTTTCGCAATTTCGTGTTTTCATTTCTCTGTAACCCCCTAACTCTACTCAACGAATTTCAACCTAGATAAAGAAATATTTGGGGAGAAGAGATCAGTGTGCCAGTCAGCTAGCACGTGGGAAAAATGCTTAGTTAACGCAGCGCCTTTGTGTTGGACATTATTTATTAACATATGATTCCTTCACGTTACTCCTGTTAGGTTAGTTATTAAAAATTAAATTATTTATTAACGCCCACATTTAGCAGATTTCCCTTAAGGGAAATCAGCTATTGAGGTTGTACTCATGACGGAATTTTCGAAATTTTTCTTCAAATGTCCATCAATCCTACCCATTATTGAAAATTAAATATACTATAAATATTGTTATATACATTTATTCACTATCCTGAATATTAACCGAGATATTTGCATTTTTCAGTTTTCAGCTATCAGCAAACCGCCACTTCTACTCATGTTACATAGAAAATACTCTGTTACATAATAAATCACATTATTCGAAGTTTAAATACCAAAAATAGTTTTGAAGAGACCTTTATTATACGAGATACATGCAAATATGTCCTGGTGACCCCCCCCCCCCGTCTTAAGGTTTTGGACTACTAAAATTTGATTGTTTGAGATAACAATTATTCTGACTCATTATTAATTAAAGTACTAGATATATTAAATAGTTCTCAATAAAATTAATATGTTATATTCTGATATATTTCAGTAATTGTCTTTCTTTCCGATGTGAGGCGGGAGACCCGTTTGTTTACATTTCTAAGCTAACGCTTCCTGTCGACAGGTAATTGAAATTGGATGAAACATTTCTTATTTCCGTTGGTATTTATTCACGGTGGTGTTGTGTTACCAGTATGTAGATTTATCTATTACTAAACTTCACGAGGGAAATCTGCTTAGTTTACGCAGCCCCTGCGTTACGGACATTTTACAACTAAGGCTAAGGACGGGTTATCTAAGGTTATCGACATGCTCAAAACTATAAATATGATTAATTCGATGAATGTATTACTAAGTGCTTCAGCTAATCCAATCTTAATATTTCGACAAGAAACCATTATTTTATCATTTCATTACCGGTTAATAGCAATTCTAACACATCAACGCGTTTATCTAAATAAAAGGAAATTAATGACAACACATTTGATGGATTTTTGTCATTGAAGAATATGAAGGGATGGTTTTGTACGTCCAATCTTCATATTTCCAAGGGAGGTCATTTCTATTTCAACCAGCCAAACACGGTTAGTTGAGGAATAAGTGTTTTGACTTCGAAGTAAACCACCCCTCGTAGATGAAAATTCGAATTCCCCCATATAGCCTATATTTTGGACCTTGGATTAGTTGACTCCCAATACCTCTTTCTATTAACCAGTTACTTACAGACTACAGAAAACGTGAATATTTTTCAGATGACTTACAAGATTTATTTAATTGTTATTTATTAACGTCCACTTTTTTGCAGCTAAGGCTAATTGAGACAGGTTATCTACAGGTTACTACCCTTTTTTAGCCAGGGTGGGGCCGAGGAGTTTATTTAATGAATTCTTCACCAAATAAATTCCTTTGTCCAGGCGGGAATCGAACCCGCCACACTTGGTTTACCATAGAGGTTAAAGGCATCGCTTTAACTCTCATTGCTAACTTGAGCCCCTAGGTTAGTTTTAATATCGAGCTTTACCTTTTCTCAATGATTTGATCTGCCCATGGGAATGTATTTCCCACGTTTATAAAGGACTAGAGACAGCTGGTGTAAGTGGATGAAGTCCGCTGTTATTTGGTAGCCGTGCTGAGTGTAATTCGTGTGTCTTCTTATATAGGGCGCGTCTAATGAAGGTTTATGGGCCCCTCGACTCTCACTCCCTCATATAAAGAGGATTTACTGCTGGCTCTCTCTGCCTCATGAAAAAGAACTACTCACTTACAGATGAATTTTAAAGTATTAATTATCAGTAGTAAGAAAGTTTATTTCCCCTAAATAGGATAGAAAAAATTAAAAACTTAAACTAATTATAAGAGTCATATGCTCCTAATATATTGTTTGTTTTTTTTGTTTTTTTTCAAATTAGGGAGGGGCACAGGTTTGCCACGCTAACGCCTCTTAAAGCGTTTTTATTAAATCCTCTTGAGATTCAATAAGGTTGGAAAAACCTAATATAGATGCATGCATAATACATAGTAAGCAAGCATCTCGGATAATAATCAAGAAAGTGAAAGACGTACATACCAACATTTATAGAACATTACATTTGCATTAAGATTGGTTCTATACAGTTTCTAACCAAGATATGAAGAATTAGCAGATTTCCCTTAAGGGAAATCAGCTATTGAGGTCGTACTCATGACGCGAGTTTCGAAAAATTTCTTCAAATGTCCATCGATCCTACCCAGGAGATGACGAAAATGAGGTCCGTTCAAAATTATATATATATATATATATATATATATATATATATATATATATAGATATATATATTTGTCTGTTAACGCTCTAGCGGTCGCAATTTTTGTTTGATCGTTACGAAACTCGGAATTTAATCGTTTTATGTAAAAAGGAAGATCAAGTTCGTTAATGGCTGAAATCGGACCAGTGGAAGGGGGGGGTTTAGAGGGGGTATTTTCGAAAATTCGAAATATCTCCGTTACCATACGTCGGATCAACAAATTGTATAGAACCAATCTTATTGCAAATTAAATTTACTATAAATATTGTTCTATACATTTATTCTGTATCTTTAATATTAACCGAGATATTTGCATTTGTATTGAGTGTCGTCGGCTATGTTCGGGAGTTTCCGCCGAGCGCTAGTGTGGCCGTTTCACTAACTATTCGTCCTCGTGAGAATAGGTTACTACGACTGTTATTATTAGGCAGATTTCTCTATTGTAATACTTCACGTGGGAAATCTGCTTAGTTTACGCAGCCCCTGCGTGACGGACTTTTTTAGAAATTCCAGCCGACAAAACCCTCTCTCCCACTTGTCGAATTTCAGCCATTAACTTGATCTGTATTTTTACATAAACCGCCAAAATGTAGAGTTTTGTAAGAGCTAAACAGAGTTGCGACCGCCAGAGCGGTACAGACATATATATATATATATATATATATATATATATATATATATATATATATATATATATATAATTTTGAATAGACTTCATTTTTGGCATCTAGGAGGTAGGGTCGTTGGACATTTTAAGAGATTTTTCGCAAATCGTGCCAACCACAAAATTTGAGTAAAAACTCCAGAACTGATTTCCCTAAATGGAAAGTTTCTATGAAAATGGAATGTGTTTACTGACCGAAAATTTTGATTTCCCCTAAAACATTAATAATATAATATTTGAACAATAAGTAATATTTTAAGTGCAGTCCGATTCTGTATATTTTATTTTATAATGTAAACAATTAATAATTTGAAAATTGTAATTCACATAAACACAAGAGTTTTGGAGTCCTCATGACTTCCTTATACTCTTCATAAATAAAATAAAATAAATTGTTTGCTGCCCTTCGTATAAAAGTACTTTGATAAATGTCATACAACATAATTTATAAACATTTTTATAATTGATAAAAAAGATTCTGTATAAATTTTCTCTAATACCTCAGTCCCCCAACCATTAGTTGATTTTGATCAAAAGAGGGAGTGTAGAGCAACAAATTACAGCAGTCCTAAAAATGACATTTCCACATACGCACTAGTCAAAATTGGGTTAAGAGATGGTCAAATCGGATATCGGTGGGAACAGATGGAAACGAAAAAGCAGATTTAGCAGCCAGAGAAGCCCATCAACTCGACACCATTACTCCAACAACAATTACATCTGCAGAACTCTACCAACCACTCAAAGAAGGTATTGGTAAAAACTGTCAACACATGTGGAATGAAACCCAGAACAATCAACTAAAAACTATTAAAACCACCATCCGTCCATGGAAATATTCGACAAGAGATAACAGAAGAGATGAAGTTGTATTAGGAAGACTCCGAATTGGGCACACACGACTTACGCATGGCTATCTTATGACAAAAGATCAACCCCCGATTTGTGAGAAATTTAACACAGAACTGACTACATATCACATACTAATGGAATGTCATAAGTATACAGATATTAGAAACAAATACAATATTTCCAATAGTATAGAAGTGGCCCTTGGAGATGACCCGAAAGAACTCCATAAATTGTTTAATTTTGTAAAAAAACACGAGTTTATACAAAGAAATTTAAAGTGCATTGTTTGTATCCTCGTTTATATTGTTAAAATGGCGATATGGATGAGGATACCAAAATGTGATTTATAAATATTACAGGGCGATGATAACCTGGTAGTTTTTCGCCCTTAAACCCTGTACAACAACAAATCGGATAATTCTGTAGACATTTTAAAACTAAAATTTTCACGTTTACAATACTCCCTTCATTTCGTACTAGGAAATAGAAATGTTCTGATACAATTTATGTTGTTCTGTGCATGTAGACCGCTGCTTTGAATTGAATTAATTTGTCTCACCCAAATTGTCTTAGATCAACTTTTTAAAAATAATATTTTCCATTAGTTAATGTCTATGTCGCAACCAACCACAGACTAGAAACTCAAAGCACACATAAAATTATCTATAACTATGCCAAAAACACAATTAGAAACAAATACTTAATTACAGACACATTTACAAATTGAAAAGTATATTATAATAATGAACTCACAGCTATTCGTCGGGAGAGCAGCACTTACCTGAAAATAAAAATATGGTTATATTGCAGCCAATAAAAAGTACATAGGCTATAGCTATAAATAGGCTAAATTATATTTAGCTAAGCAGAAGCAAATAGAAAGAGGATAGCAAACTTTCTCCGATGTCAGGGCAATATTGGACTAGCTAGAATTTTATTTAGCTACGACAAATATTTTTTCTTTAATTTTGTTAGAAGCTGTTCGTCCTTGGTATATTTAATTTCCTTTAAATTATTTATAGAGTTAGTTTTTTTCTGTAGGTAAATAACAGTCATTTTTCTGTTATTTATAATAGTAAACTAATACTTTATTGGGGCTTTGCTCCATTGGAAAAATAATTCCAGTTATTAGGGCACGGGGTAAATTTCTGATTTAAATAAATACCAAAAGGAAATCTACAACAAAAATTCGTTAACCTGGGTATTCGTAAAATAAGCAGATTTCCTATATATGATTCGCTAATTATCTCATAATCAGTCCTCCATTTCTTCCGTAAGAAGAAGTTTATGCAAAGACGTATCGAAATTTCTGCTGAAACGAAATGTTTAGTGACTCAATTACACAAACTATAAACCACTTGATTAGGAGTAGGGTTTATTGATACATAAAAAAATCAAATATATATGTTGAAAAACAGAATAAAGTGCATATAACACTTTTTGATTGTAAATTGAATTTCCAGTAAGACTAGTTCTATGCAATTCTAGCAGATTTCCCAGTACTCATGACGAGCTTTTCGAAAAATTTCTTCAAATGTCCATCGATCATACCCAGGAGATGACGAAAATGAGGTCCGTTCAAAATTTTATATATATATATATATATATATATATATATATATATATATATATATATATATATTTGTCTGTTAACGCTCTAGTGGTCGCAATTTTTGTTTGATCGCTACAAAACTCTATATTTAACCGTTTTATGTAAAAAGACTTATCAAGTTCTTTAATGGCTGAAATAGGTCTAGAGGGAGGGGGGTTTAAAGGGGGGGTTTTCGAAAATTCGAAATATCTCCGTTATTAGGCATCGGATCGAAAAATTATATAGAATCAATCTTATTGAAAATTAAATTTACTATAAATATTGTTCTTATACATTTATTCTCAATCTTCAATATTAACCGAGATATTTGCATTTGTATTGTGTATGTGGTCAGCAGGAGTCGGCTATGTTCGGGACATTCCGCCGAGAGGCCGATATTTAACCGTTTTATGTAAAAAGACAGATCAAGTTCGTTAATGGCTGAAATAGGTCTAGAGGGAGGGGGGTTTAAAGGGGGGATTTTCGAAAATTCGAAAATCTCCATTATTAGGCATCTGATCGACAAATTGTATACACCCATCTTATTGCAAATTAAATTTACTATAAATATTTATATTTACATTTTTTCTCTATCTTGAATATTAACCGGGATATTTGCATTTTTATTTAATATGGGCCGATAGGGGACGCCTGAGTTTCCCGCCAAAAGCTAGTTCGGCCCGTTGCCGTAAATGTTCGGCTCTCGTATGGAGATTTCTCTATTGTATAACTTCAGGTGGGAAATCTGCTTAGTTTACGCAGGCCCTGCGTGACGGACGTTTTATTCAACGATTAAGAACTGAGATATAACGAATTTTATGTTTTCCTCCCTTCTACCCATCCCCCCTCTTGTTCAGCAATTAGTAGATAAAACCTTTATGATTGTAGTAAATGGTTAGATATCCAGTAAATAGAAAATCATTTTGTCTAGAACATATGATCTCATCTAATGAGGCCACATCAAACGTATTTGAGTATGTCTAACATAGCAAAAGTACGATGAAACAACATTCCTAAGAAATTAAATTTTTCGTTAAGTCTTATAATAATGGAGATATTTTGAACCTTCAAAATCCCCCTCTCTAAACCGATCTTTGATCTGGTCCTATTTCAGCCATTAAAGATCTTCATCTTTGGTTTTATATAAAATATTAATGTATCGATTTTGGTGATAATCAAACAAGAATTGCGGCCAATAGAGCTGGAACCGGCAATTATATATATATATGTGTGTGTGTGTGTGTGTGTATATATATAGCGTTACGCCTTTTAAAAAATAATAAAGTTTATTATTAGCTCTTTTTTGGATGGAAAAATTAAATACAAAAACGTTAACGTTTTTAACACTACAGAATTTATTAGATGATAATTACATTTATTTACACACTTGGTAAATTAGATTCCTCTGCTAACCACAATATGCACTGTTAACGTCACGTTCTTATTACATAACACTATAATTCATAAGTCGATCACCCGTCAAATCACTGATGCTCAACTAAAACCTGAAAAGCCGAGGCAAGCTGGGCGAGCTTTAAACGCCCGCCTTCGGGACTAATAAAATACAACAAGTACACCAATAGGTGCCTATTTCGCAACGATATATATATGTAGAAACTTGCTCTAACAGTCCAAAGAGAAGACTTTAAAACCCAATTAAAATGCCGACAAGAAAATTGGCCTGTTGTGGAAAAACTATTATTTTTTAAACAAAATAAACAGTTAAAACAGTTTGATGAAGAAATGTATGACTTCCTGAATTATTTAAAACTGAAATACAGTTAAATTAATTAATTACTCAGCATTGAATCCAAAATTTGTTTTTGTTTTTCTTTTCTTTCTTTTTCTTTTTCTTTGTTGTAAATAATTTTATTGTACAAATATTTTGTTAATCATAGTTAAAAAAAAAAATGTTATGTATCGAGCACATGTTATGTACTAATTATCGTAAGGGGCGTGTGGCTAATAAACTCCCTTCGTGTAGGGTTACTTGAGGAAGGAAATAAACAAAAAAAAAAAAGTCCGTCACGCAGGGGCTGCATAAACTAAGCAGATTTCCCACGTGAAGTTTTACAATAGAGAAATTTCAGAATAGAGAGTCAAACAGTTACGGGAACGGCCCTAACTAGCTCTTGACGGAAACTCACGACTAAACCCGAAGTTAGCCGATCTTATCTCAGAAGCTGAAAACATAAAATTGCAAATATCTCGGTTAATATTCAAGATACAGAATAAATGAATATAACACTATTTAATTTTCAATAAGATTGATTCTATATAATTTTTCGATCCGACGTATAGTAACGGAGATATTTCGATTTTTCGAAATTTCTCCCCTCTAAACCCCCCTCCCACTGGTCCGATTTCAGCCATGAACGAACTTGATCTTTATTTTTGCATAAAACGTTTAAATATCGAGTTTGGTATCGATCAAACGAAAATTGCGACCGCTAGAGAGATAACAGACAAATATATATATATATATATATATATATATATATATATATATATATATATATATAAAATTGTAACCTCTGTCTGTACATTGATTTTTTTCGCGAAATTTCACGATAACTTTTCGTTTCACATGTCATAGACACCATAACTACATTTTGTTTCTTTCGTGTAAGTTTGTTTGTTTGTTTGTTTTTTACCTTTTCACGCATAAACGGCTGAACCGAATTTTATGAAACTTGGTATGTATACTACTACTAACCCAAATTAGACTTTAGGCTATATTAAAATTCTCTGAGGCCAACAGGAGTGGGGGTTATAAGGGAGGCCAGAAATTAAAAATAGCGATATTTCGTTTCCTATTGGGTTTTCGGCAAATATAAACATAACAAAAGTTGTTTATTTTGTAATTTAGAGTAACTTTTGTTATATACACTTTTGCTGAATACCGAAGTATAAAGGCGTTATACGCTAAAAATTATAGCGGGAGTCAACAATTTTATTTGGCACAAAAGACTCAATCGAACTAAACCAAACTCGGTATGTGTAATAAAACAAACGCCTTCTTTAGAATAAGCCATACCAACATTTCTAGCGACGGGCAGGAGTGGGGGTTGTAGGGGGGGCCTGAAATTAAAAATAGCTGGATTTCGTTTTCTATTTGTTTTTCTGCAAATATTCACATGACAAAAGTTGTTTAGTTTGTTATTTAGAGTAACGTTTGTTATATTCACTTTTGTTCTATAACAATTTATAAACGAGATATACACTAAAAGCTAAAGCGGGAGTCGGACACCAACGGTTGAATCGATTCCAACAAAACTCAGAATATATAAATTAAAATTGATGTTTACATGGTTATAAGCTATATTAAAATGTTTAGGTTAGAACGGGAGTGGGGGTTATAAGGGAGGCCTGAAATAAAAATTCGTGATATTTCATTTTCTATTCCAAACCAACCACGGGTACTAACCCTAAACACTGAAACGGGGGTATGTCAAAATATTGTGCAAAGTAAAGTCGCCGAAAAAATACCATCATCATTCCGGCTCAAATGAATTCCCGGGCGAAGCCGGGTACCTTAGCTAGTATATATATATATATATATATATATATATAAATATATATATTTATATACATATATAATTTTGAACGGACCTCATTTTCGTCATCTCCTGGGTAGGATCGATGGACATTTGAAGAAAGTTTTTGAAACTCGCGTCATGAGTACGACCTCAATAGCTGATTTCCCTTAAGGGAAATCTGCTAATTATATATATATATATATATATATATATACATATAAAACGTATACAGGAATATTCCTATTTGTGGCTAACGCCTTTTATTAAAGAGTTTTGTATTGAAAATAGATATATCTTATTTATCTAGAATATTGTTTATTTATTCGGTGAAGTCATCATTATACCCTTTTCCAGTACTTTTCCAGCGCATCTAACGCTCGATTTATGGATAGAAAGTCATATTATTAATGACGGATTCTTAAAGAAATTCAAATTTTAAAACGATTTCGTACCAGTAATTTTTTTGATCTGACGTACCTTGAAGGCAATAATCGCCCAAAACAACTAATAGCCACACTTTGTGAGACTGATTTTTAACTATACGGAGAAAAGAGTGTTAAAAGAAAAAGAATAATATATTTTTGTAACTAAAAGAACCCTTTAGAAAAATATAAGAGTATACAAACACTTGTGACCCATATGGTGGAGATATTCTTTGAAATGTGTACCAGATAATAAAAGCAAGACGGGTTAAAAAAAAATGTGACAAAAAAAGAATCTCTTTTAAATAAAACTCCCCCCATCCCTTGAATACAGTTTCTTTTTGAGATCTGAATTATATAACCCTGAGGAAAAAGGAAAATAAGGCACATGAATTAAACGAGTACCATTTTCCGGGGTTTATAAGTATTCCAGGAGTTTAGGGGTGAGGAAGTGGCTCCCTCGGAAAACTCACCTCTCGTTCGCCTTTGGAAAAGCGCCAGGATACTGAAATATTTTCATACCGAATATATTCCTATACAATTTTTCCTTGGGTTTACTCAAAATCATAAATTTTCAGCTGTTACTGTATGCTCGTAGTACAGTGGTAGGCTTCCAAATAGTTGGAAAGGACGAGTATAAATCTTCTATAGTAGTCCCACAAAATTAGTCTTTTAGAGGATTCAGCATGTGAATGCCTAAAAATTAGCCTCTTAATTTTGTAAATATTTTTAGCAGATCTCCCTTCAGGGAAATCAGCTATTGAGATTGTACTCATGGCGCGATTTTCGACATTTTTCTTCAAATGCCCATCGATCCTACCCAGGAGATGACGAAAATGAGGTCCGTTCAAAATTGTATATATATATATATATTTGTCTGTTAACGCTCTAGTAGTCGCAATTTTTGTTTGATCGCTACGAAACTCTATATTTAACCGTTTTATGTAAAAAGACAGATCAAGTTCGTTAATGGCTGAAATAGGTCTAGAGGGAGGGGGGTTTAAAGGAGGGATTTTCGAAAATTCGAAATATCTCCGTTATTAGGCATCGGATCGACAAATTGTATAGAACCAATCTTAATGCCAATTATATTTACTATAAATATTGTTCTTATATATTTATTCTCAATCTTCAATATTAACCGAGATATTTGCATTTGTATTGTGTATGTGGTCAGCAGGAGTAGGCCATGTTCGGGACATTCCGCCGAGAGCTAGGGCGGCCGTTTTCGTCACTAATCGTCCCTCGTGAATAGGTTTAGAGATTCATTACAACTACTGTTGTTATTAGGCAGATTTCTCTATTGTATAACTTCACGTGGGAAATCTGCTTAGTTTACGCAGCCCCTGCGTGACGGACTTTATAATATTTTTTCCTACCCTCTATATAAAGAAATATGACAAAAAATGTTCGTTAGAAGCCATATTTATTTTATTACATTTTAAATTTCCCAATCTCTAATCCACGAAAAAATGGATTCCCGAAAATGTCTTCTAAGCTCCATATTTTATTGGCTTCTCTTCCAGTATTCCATGAAATGTATTTTCAATATTTATAAATTTAAGATCTCTAATTAACAAATTTCATATTAAAGGAGTGACGGTTCGTGGAAAGGGGGAGATCGAATCTCGCCGGGAGCGACTATTTTTTTGGGGGATTTTTTTTTCATTTTATTGTTTCATGGAGTTTATTTAATATTAATAAATAAATGTTTTTTATTTTTAGCGTGCTCCATATATTTAAAGAAAATCCGATTGCTATCTATCAAAAATATAACTGGTATAAGGAGATATTTAATATTATACAAGAAATATATTATTAATTGTATATACTCGTATAAGAATACTAGTATTATATCTATACAATTTAACGTAAAAAACAGATATTTCGAATTTTCGAAATTCCTCCCCTCTAAACTCCTCCCCCTGGTCCGATTTCAGCCGTTAACGAACTTAATCTTTATTTTTAAATAAAAAAGAATAAATTTTGAGTTTGGTAACGATTAAACAATAAATCCGATCGCTAGAGCTGCAACAGACAAATATATACAGTGACCGGACGTCATTTTCCTCATCTTCTAGGTAGGTTCGATGAACATGTGAAGAAAAATATTGAAAATCATCAATAAGGGAAACCTGCTAATATTAACTGGAATACTGGGTAATACAAAATCAAAGTACACTTTTCCAAGATAGAATAAGAAATCTTTGGGGAAGGATAGTTGAAAAATAGTCTCACCTACAAATATTTTTCACTGCAGACCGTGTCGCAAACATGAAATAAAATGCACAGCGAAACAGCCAGAGACAATAATAGAAATTGAAACAGATTTTGAAATCTCAATTCCCAGGACAGCGAATACTGTCATGTATTGAAGATTGCAACCCAATTTTATATCAATACCACCGAGTGGTGTAATATGATGGAAAAATTTAGTCGACTACAGAAAATTCCATATATGAAACCTAATATCTCTTTCCAATAAATCATTTCCTCGTGTGTTAAATTCCTTCATTGATTGTGGAATTATTCCATTTTTATGATTCTACGTATTCTTTAGATTTTTCAGTTATAAGCAGAAAAAAAATCGAATGTGCGATCCAAATTACTTCCTTGTAGTCCTATTAAATTGCATAAATTAAATGCTTTACAGATTTTTTAAAATTTCTACCTACATTTGAAACATTAGTACTATACCTTGGTTCAAATGTTTTGGATAGAAACGTTATAAAATATAATTAAAAGTTTTTTAAGTTAAAAAGCAGTTCCTCAAGTTCATGGTTGAAAGAGAAGTCAACGTTTCGAATAGGTTTTTAGCAGATTTCCCTTAAGGGAAATCAGCTATTGAGGTCGTACTCATGACGCGATTTTCGAAAAATGTCTTCAAATGTCCATCGATCCTACCCAGGAAATGACGAAAATGAGGTCCGTTCAAAATGATATATATATACATTTGTCTGTTAACGCTCTAGTAAAGAACTAACTAATGAGTTGACAGACGCTCTAACTTGAACAAGTCCCCTTAAGGAAAATCAGCAATTGAGGCTGTATTCATGACGGTATTTTTGAAACATTTATTCAAATGTCCGTCGACCCTACCTGGGATACCATGAAAATGTGGTTTGTTCACATTTCTCCCTCTCCGACTACATCCATATCAATATAAATATATAGTAAATCTAAAGTTTGTCTGATTTTCTATATAAATTCGACGCAAATCAATTTGTTTCAGACAGTTCTAATAACAGTGGCATCAAAATTAAAAATCTTGCCTGTCAGTCCGCCAGTTTGGTGCTGAATCACTCCAAACCGGTTTCGAAGATACCAATGAATGTTTAACCCTCCGGCGGGCGCGCCTATTTGAGTTACGTTAGCGGGCGCGCTGCGGTGTTTGGACCGCATTTTGTCTTTTCTATTTTTTATTAGAAAATAAGCAGTAACTTACTTATTTATGTTGTTTATTCATTTTTGGTTTGGTTTTACAGTAATTCTAATGCATGAAAATTATACGTTATCATATTGCTAAGTAAAGGATGGCTAAACATTTTTTTTTTTATAAATAGCTTTGGAATATAAAAAACAACCTTGCAATAGGTAGAATAATGATTGAGATATTTTAATAATAAATTGTTTATTATAAATAACCACCAACATAGGATATTCAGGAACGTAGGAATAGTGGTATAGGAACAATAATTTTATGTTTTATAATATTATTTTGCAGACTAAAAATAGAGTAAAATTTTTAATTATTTTCATTAAGTTTGAACAAACATTTTTTAATATAAATACATAGTAATAGTATATTAGTAATATAATAAAAAAAATTAATTTCAAGGTTATAAATGATCAAATACAGAAAAAATATTCGGTTCAAAATTTGCAAGAAAAAAAATGTAATTTATCATTTAGGAACTAGAAAAAAATATTTTATTTTTATATTACAGAACCAAAATCAAACTTCTTCCTCGTATAAAGCATTTCCCTGACAATTATTGCACGTTACTGTGATTTCGGCAGAAATTCCTTTGGCAAATATTTCATACAACGCTTGTTCTATTATTTCGATGAGTCCCACAAAGGTAGTAAATTTTTTTAGCCCTCGGAAAACCGACTCAACATGTCAGAACATGTTGATATACAAATACCTGAACCCCCAGCCCACTGAAGTCATTTCTATTCCTAGTATTTTGACAGATGTCCAGATTGCGGTCCAAATGCCGCAGCGCGCCCGCCGGAGGGTTATATTTGTAGGTCAACTATCCTAAAGTGACCATAGGCTCTATGAGGATTCCAAGTTTCAATTAAGAGAGAGGGTTGCTACTTTGACAATCACATATTTGTTAATATCTTCGCCAATATTGGTTATATCGAGATAAAGTAATGACAAATTCTGTTGAGAATTACTATTTAAATCCTAAAAGGCTATTTACATTAATTATTGTCAAAGTTTTTACTTATCAAATTCTCAATTTGTTTTTTGTATATGTACACAGGGAATACATATTGTTAGCAGGCGTTATTATACACTTTACTACCTCCCTCAGGAGTGGGAATTTACTTTGAAGTCATAACATGTTCACCAATATCTTTCTTGATGATGATTAATATTGATTTTTTCAGAAAGATGTAAAGGTCCATATTATGTTTAAAACGAAATTGTCAGTCCTAATAAGTTGCTCAAAATTGTTAATTTCAAAATTTTACCTTCCGACTTCCCGTCATTTAAAACAATTTACTTCTTACGTGAAACCCCATGGATAGAATTTTAGATTTTCTTTATATAAACATCAATGGTAAGAATCAACGTGGGTTAGTTTATATTAACGCGCAATCTTTGTTAATATTTGTTATATCGAAAAAGCGCCAAATACAAATTGTATTTGAATACAGTTTTTGGCCTTAAAACGATTATTAATTTATGAATTTCAAATGTTGACATCTGACATCGGGTCGGAAAATTAAAAAAAATTTATATAAAAATAATTGCAGTTGAAAATTGGAATAAGAGAATCTAATTATTTGCGCTCTCCGCCAAGATTTTCATAAAGTAGGTCAAGTGGAAATTATATAATAGTAATGCTTGTCTAATTAAAACATCTTAATAACTTAATACACACACACACACACACACACACACACACACACACACACACACATATATATATATATATATATATATATATATATGTGTGTGTGTGTGTGTGTGTGTGTGTGTGTGTGTGTATGTGTGTGATATTTTGTGTCTCTTTTCTGTTTGTGAGTTTCCTTTCTGTATTAGTTTTCCATTTCTAATTATGGTTTTTATTTCTGTTTTTGTGTTCCACTTCCGCTTTTTGTGTTAGATTTTATTTTGTTTATTTCTTATTATTTTTAAATTGATTAAACTTTTATTTTGAACACATCGCCACAGCTGCGAAGCTTTTCAAAATTTAAAATCGGATAAATATTTATCTATTTATAATTGGAAAATTTTGGGCATTTTCATTTGTAGTGTATATACAATACTCCACTCACTTTCTCATCATGAAAGTAATAAAATTAAAATTTAAGAAGCATCTGGATTATAATTTTTCCGGACTATAAATGGAAAGTTGGTTAGATTGGTTTAAATAGACGCCTCCACTGGATAAATTCTGGGGAGCATTAATATTCTCACCAATATATTGGAGTTAAATGAAAATACTTAATTACAGCAAATTCATCCTTAATTGCCTACTTTAAATCTGTAACTAAAGCAAACCTTTCTCATTAAACAGTATTTGACAGTACAGATTATGTCGTAAAACAAAGATTCTTGGAAAAGCGAGTTACACAAATTACTTATTTCGTGGGTCACCACATTGGGGATTCGTTCGGATTGCTGCGAGACTACGCAATGACAGTCGACCCAAGCTAACGTGGCAGCATTGGAGTATATCGTGGTGAACGTACGTCAAACGTCTCTAGGGCCCACGCTAACCTCTGGCTAATGTCTATAGGTCCCATTCGTACAATCCTGTTGCAGTTGTACATCGAAATTTATGTGGTAAATCGATTTTGCTTAGGAATAACTCACCATTTATATTTTGTTGATGTAATGGGTAAGAGATCACCATTACTTACTTTCTTTGGTGTGTATGTTGAATTTTAGCAAATTTTCCTTAAGGGAAATCACCTTTTGAGGTTGTACTCATGACGCGATTTTCGCAAAACTAAAGTGAGGTCCCTTACAAATAATATATGTATATATTTGCCTGTTACCGATCTAGCGGTCGCAATTTTTTTCTATCGATACCATACACGATATGTAAGTGTTTAATGCGAAACTAAAATTAAGTTCGTTAATGGCTAAAATCGGAACAGAAGGAGGAAGGGGATAGAGGGAAAGAATTTTGAAAATTCAAAATGTCTCCATTATTATTCGTTTAATCAAAAAAGTTATAAAACCAATTTTATTGAAAATTTCAGTGTCTATAAATATTGTCCTATACATATTTCCTCTAATATGAATATTAACCGTCATATTTGGATTTTTTTGGTCTTCAGCCTTCAGAATACCCCCCCCCCACTCCTGTTCATGAAATAATAAGAACGAGCTGTTATAACATGGAACTTTTATTCTGAACTTAAATAACAAATATTTTTTTCATGTTACCTTTAATATGCAAGAAATTTCTTGTGCGACGATACCATCAATTTTACCTTTTTGTCTCGATAATGTTTACCGTATTTGATTTATATTATACACGATATTTAACTATTCCAGTCAATACTGAAGATCATATTTGACATTGAATAAAACCTGACCAGGAAATAGGGGATATTTAGAGGGGGGAGGGATTAGAAAATTCAAAATATTTCCGTCATAATGAACCGTAAAATCAAATATAACAACTATTGTTGGTCTACATTTGCTTTTATTTGCAGTTTTTCGTAAATCAATTATTCAGAGATACACACATTTTATTTTTTACAGCCTACAATACCCCCCCCCAACCCCAAATCATCGTTTTTAACAGATGTTGTTTAATAAGGGAAATAAGCTTTTGGGGTCGTGACGCGATTTTCGATGAATCACAAAATCCATAGATTCTATCCAGTAGATAACGAAAATGAGGTCCATTAAAAGTTATATATATATATATATATATATATATATATATATACATATATATATATACATATATATATATACATATATATATATATATATATATATATATATATATATATATATATATATATATATATATATATATATATATATATATTTGTCTGTTAACGCTCTAGTGGTAGCAATTCTTGTTTGATTGTTACCAAACTTAATCGATTTATGTATAAGTAAAGACTGAAATCTGACAAGTCGGAAGGGGGGGGGGAGGGGTTTAGAGGGGAGTAATTTCGAAAATTCTTAATATCTCCGTTAATTTGCGTCGGATCGAAAAATTTTATAAAAACAATCTTATTAAAAATTTATTGTTCTATAAATGTTGTTATGTACGTCGTTTGATTATTTTGATTTTTAACTGAGATATTTTGTTGTTCTCGGCCTTCTGTAAGCCCCCACTCCTACTCATGGCATATTAACAATAAGCTGTTTTATTACGGAGCACTGTATTTGAAACATAAATACCAAATAAGGATATCATTCAACGTTTACGTTTCGAGATAAATACAAATACGTGACTCTTGTGTGAAACCTGTTTAGTGATCGCAGACCCTGAGTAACGGACTATTAAACGATTTTATTTATTTGTTTGGAATATACTTCAATGACAACTATCTCTACCTCTTTACTAAAAAGTCCGTCACGCAGGGGCTGCGTAAACTAAGCAGATTTCCCACGTGAAGTTTTACAATAGAGAAATCTGCCTAATAACAACTGTAGTAATAAGAAACCTCTAAACCTAAAAAACATTATTTAGGGCGTAATAACCCAGTAGTTTCTAACAGTTAACCTAACCTCTTAACCTATTCACAAGGGACGATAGTTATGGAAATGGCCGCCAGAGCTCTCGTCGGAAACTCCGAACATAGCCTATTGGTGACATGCAGAATACAAATGCAAATATCTCGATTAATATTCAAGATAGGGAATTAAAGTATAGATCAATATTTATAGTAAATTTAATTTGCAATAAGATTGGTTCTATACAATCTTTTGATCCGACGTATAGTAACGGAGATATTTCGAATTTTCGAAAATCCTCCCCTCTAAACCCCACCTCCCACTGGTCCGATTTCAGCCGTTAACGAACTTGATCTTTCTTTTTACATAAAACGCTTAAATATGAAGTTTGGTAAGGATCAAACAAAAATTGCGACCGCTAGAGCGGTAACAGACAAATATATAGATAGATAGATAGATAGATAGATAGATATATATATATATATATATATATATATATATATATATATATATTTATATATAGATATATATACAGTTTTGAACGGACCTCATTTTCGTCATCTACTAGGTAGGATCGATGGACATTTGAAGAAAAATGTCGAAAATTCCGTCATGAGTACAACCTCAATAGCTGATTTCCCTTAAGGGAAATCTGCTAAAAGCAAACCTGAATTAATAACTCCCGAGATGCAACATCTTTACTAGTACTCGTGCTTTGATATGAAAACTGTACTTTCAGCACAAGTGGCTCAGTCACCCTGCTACACTGGTCCTGGCTACACTTCTTTAATAAGCTGGCACTGATGATGCATTCTTGACCGCTGAAAGTATAGTCTGCTTATTAAATGTAGAGGACAAGCTGTTCTAATTGATCCAAATAAATTAGTTTACTACCAGACAGCTCGGTTAGAAATTTAAAGGAAGCGGAATGAATGTCGTTTATTAGAATGCGACAGGGGTTAAGGAACATATATAATTCATTAGTTATATATTATTAATGCTCTGTGACATTGGTGTAATTTGTGTCACGCACAATGTTAGTTCAGTTTTAATGTATTAGCTCTGCTTAATTTTGTATAAATAGCACTGTGACAGGCTTCCTGCATAGTTGATAACTTATCACACTGGCTCTGATAAGTTATCACTGAGAAGTGAACTGTATTACTACTGACTGTTTGGCCGATACAAAAACGTCGTTTACGCAGAGTCTACGTTGAACTTTGGGGATTTCACCCACGCTGGATGATACACTAGTGATCTCATCTGAACATATATTTTATATTTCTAAGAAAAGTCTGACGATATAATTGGAGGTTCACAGAAGGCTGAAACAGGTGAGTATGAATATCTGGCTAATATTCAAGCTAGAGAAAAAGTCGGTCTCGCAAGGGCTGAGTAAACTAAGCATATTTCCCACGTGAAGTTTCACAATAGAGAAATTTCACGAGAGCCAAGCAGTCAAGGAAACGGCCGAACTAGCTTTTGGCGGGAAAGTCACTCTCGTCCGTTAGCCACCCAGATTTAATAAAAATGCAAATATCTCGGTTAATATTCAAGATAGAGAATAAATGTATATAACAATATTTATAGTAAATTTAATTTGCAATAAGATTAGTTCCATACAAATTTCGGATCCGATGCATAATAACGGAGATATTTCGAATTTTCAAAAACCCCCCTCTAAACCCCCCTCCTTCTGGTCCGATTTCAGCCATTAACGAACTTAATCTGTCTTTTTACATAAAACGGTTAAATATCGAGTTTCCTAACGATCAAACAAAAAATGCGACCACTACTGCGTTAATAGTCAAATATATATATATATATATATATATATATATATATATATATATATATATATATATAATTTTGAACGGACCTCATTTTCGTCATATCCTGGGTAGGATCGATGGACATTTGAAGAAAATTTTCGAAAATCGTAATAATTATATTAATACGTTTTCAATAAGATTGATTATAACGGAGATATTTTGAATTTTCGAAATGATCCCTCCTACTGATGGAATTCCAGCCATTAACGAACTTAATCAATATTTACACGTACAATATTTAAATATCGAGTTCGATAACGAAAAAACATAAAAATTCCATCACTCAGGGGCTGCGTTAATGGCTGAATTCGTACCAGAGGGAGGGGGGGATTTTCGAAAATTCGAAATATCTCCGTTATTTTGCATCGGATCGAAAAGTTGTATAGAACCAATCTTATTGCAAATTACATTTACTATAAATATTGTTATATACACTTATTCTCTATCTTGAATATTAACCGAGATATTTGCATTTTTATAAAGTTTGTGGTCGGGTGTTGTTCGAGTTAGTTCGGCCGTTTTCGTAAGTATCGGCTCTGGCGGAAGCTTCTAACCTAACCATCTTTACTTTGTGAGATTTATGCAAATACGTCCTGTTCATCCGCCCCCCCCTTCTATAGTTCTTGGACTACAAAAATTTGAGTTATTAAAATATAACACAACAATTCAGAAAATTCAGAAGAGAGATTAAAATATTCTTACAATTCAGAAGCCGTTTCAGTTGGGAGTTTATTAAAATTAACTGAAAGATTTCTCATTACCGTTTGTATTTACTTATGGTGGTGTTGTGTTACCAGTATGAAGATTTCTCTATTGCTAAACTTCACATAGGAAATCTGCTTAGTTTACGCAGCCCCTGAGTGACGGACTTTTTCGAAAATCGTGTCATGAACACAACCTCAATATCTGGCTTCCAAATATATTTGTCAAGAGTCTGATTAATATTCATGATAGGGTAAATCTATATATATATAAAATTGTAACCTCTGTCTGTACATTGATTTTTATCGCGAAATTGCACGATAACTATTCGTTTCACATGTCATAGACACCATAACTGCATTTTGTTTCTTTGGTGTCTGTTTGTTTGTTTGTTACCTTTTCACGCATAAACGGCTGAACCGAATTTTATGAAACTTGGTATGCATATTACAACTAACCCAACTTAGACTTTAGGCTATATTAATATCCTCTGAGACAAACAGGAGTGGGGGTTATAAGGGAGGCCTGAAACTAAAAATAGCGATATTTCGTTTCTTATTGCTTTTTCAGCAAATATGCAAATATTGTTTATTTTGTTATTTAGAGAAACTTTTTTTATATACACTATCGTCGTATACCGACGTATAAAGGCGTTATACGCTAAAAATTATACCGGGAGTCAACAATTTTATTTGGCACAAAAGACTCAACTGAACTAAATAAAACACTCGGTATGTGTATTAGCACTAATGCCATCCTTATAATAAACCCTACTAACATTTCTAGGAACGGGCAAGAGTGGGGGTTATAATGGAGGCCTGAATTTACAAATTTTTTTATTAACAAATCCACAGAAACGACGGGTATTAGCCCTAAACACTGGGACGGGTAAATGTTAAAATATTGTGTAAAGGAAAGCCTTGCCAAAAAAATACAATCACCATTCAGCCTCAAATCAATTCCCGCGCGAAGCCGGGTATCTGAGCTAGTTCGTATATAAAAACATTTATAAACAATTCAATTTTCAGTGAGATTACATACTTATTACTTACTGATCCGATGTCCAACGGCGATATTTCAAATTTTCGAATGTCCCCTCCCTCACTCCGTTTTAGCCGTTAACGAGACTGATCTTTAGTTTAAAATGAAACGCTTACATATCGGTTTTGGCAACAATAAGACGAAAATTGCAACCGATAGAGCTCTAACTTACAAATGGATGTAATTTTGAACGGACTTCTTTCTCTCATCTCCGAGGTAGCATTTTTCTATAGTTTATGTAAAATTCGAAATTCGCGTCAGGATTACTTCCTCAATAGCAGATTTCCATTAAGAGAAATGTAGAAATAATGAAAATAATATATTGAAATCCGTGGCACTCTACTGTGCAAAATTATTAATTTGAGTTATTCCATATGTTGAGTGTGTGCGGTGTGTACTATGAGTGATTGGGCCACACCAGATGTTGCACTATTGATTGAAAGGCCGTTGGTTCAACAGTAGTAGCTCATGAACATCGCAAAATACAAATTAATTATCGTAGCTTATTGAATAATTCAATGCACAGTTCAAATAATTAGTATTCCGCGAGGGACCACAGTTCGGACTTGGCTCTCATAGAAACGCAAATATTATAATATTTATGATGGCTAAATATAGATAAGGTCAAATATAGCTAGCTGGCCGTACTATGTCGATAGTAAGTTTATCTAATGCTGAGAGATCTGGTGTCAGTTTAATTTGGAATATTACACAGTGACTTCGTTATTGCCCGTTTGTTCCTTTTTAGCATTTTTTAGCAGATTTCCCTTAGTTGATATCAGCTATTGGGGTCGTACTCATGATGCGATTTTCGAAAAATGTCTTCAAATGTCCATCGATCCTACCCAGGAGATGACGAAAATGAGGTCTGTTCAAAATTATATATATATATATATATATATATATATATATATATATATATATATATATATATATATATATATATGTCTGTTAACGCTCTAGCGGTAGCAATTTTTGTTTGATCGTTACCAAACGCGATATTTAGACGTTTTATGCAAAATGACAGATCAAGTTCGTTAATGGCTAAAATCGGACGAGAGGGAGGGGGGATTTAGAGGGGGGGATTTTCGACAATTTGAAATATCTCCGTTACCATAAGTTGGATCAAAACATTGTATAGAACCAATCTTATTGTAAATTAAATTTACTATAAATATTGTTCTATACATTTATTCTCTATCTTGAATACTAACCGTGATATTTGCATTTTTATTAATTGTGGGCCGATAACGGATGACTGAATTTCCCGCCAAAAGCCGGTTCGGTCATTTGCCGTAACTGTTCGGCTCTCGTATGGAGATTTCTTTATTGTAAAACTTCACATAGGAAATCTGCTTAGTTTACGCAGCCCCTGCGTGACTGACTTTCATTTCATTAAAATGAATACGATTCATTCTTCATTATTCATTTTCTAACTAACATTTCTCTGTCACTTATACATGTGAGCGAAACATGGACTGAACACGTATATGAGTGGCAGATTTGAATAAGAACGGGGGGATGCAAAATTGTTACCATCATCCAAGCTGCCTAAAGTAACCTCTTTTTAATAGATTTCCCGTAAATCAGCTATTGAGGTCGTACTCAAGACGCGATTTTCGAAATTTTTCTTCAAAAGTCCATCGATCCTACCTAGGAGATGACGAAAATGAGGTCCATTCAAAATTATATATATTTGTCAGTTACCGCTCTAGAAGCCGCAATTTTTGTCTTATCGTTACCAAACTTGATATATAATCGTTTTATGTAAAAATAATGATCAAATTGGTTAACGGTTAATATGGAACCACGGGGAGGCGGTGTTCAGAGGGGTAGAATTTCGAAAACTCTGAATATGTCCGTTATTATGCATCGGATCAAAAGTGTGTATAGAACCAATCATATCGCAAATTTAATGTCCTATAAATGTTGCCCTGCATATATTTTCACTATCATGATTATTAACCGAGATATTTGCATTTTATAGTTTTCGGCTTTTAGTAAACCCCCACTCCTATTCATCTCATATTTACAATATTCTATTATGTTAAGAGACACATTGCTTAAAGCCTAAATATCAAATATTGTTATCATTTAACTATTAAGTTTTGAGATAAATGCAGATAAGTAACGCAGGTAGGAAATCTGCTTAGTTAACGCAGCCCCTGCTCGTCGGTCTTAAACTAGAGTCGTGTGTTCGATTCTCAGGTGGTTACTAGGAATTTATTTGGTGACGAAATTATTAAGTATAACCCTCGACGGTACACACTTCTACTAAGACTACTTGACAACAGATCTAAACTATCACTACAGAACAAACGACTGATTTATACGACAGTGCTCAGACCAATATGGACATACAGACTTGAACTTTGGGGTTCCACTAAACCTTCAAATTCCTACAAAATCCAAACCCTCCTATCCAGAATACTCCGCAAAATTACAGATTCCCCATTTTACGTATCCTGTTTAACTCTCCATAATTACCTCAACATTCCTTTTGTCCATAGCCTCACAAAATCCCGATATCAGAAATTCCGCTCTATCTTTCCCGCACATCCTAATCCTTTAGTCGAATCACTTTCATCTACCCATATTCCAGAAAACCCAAGGCAACGTCTGAAGAATAAGTGGCCAAGAGACCTTCTCGTGAAGTTCACAGTATAACTCCATAATACAACCCAATGTACCCTCCATTCTCCTCAATGGACAACTTCCCACCGCAAATCAATAATCAAGCCATTCTTATTATCTTTCAAATCATTTGCTTGTAATATTTAAATAGGTTTTTGCAAATAAACGAATAAATATTAAAAAAAAAGAAAAAGTGTAACCCTTAGATCCACCCCTCGCTACAAATGGGTGGTAACCTCCAGACAAGCAGTTCCAATTAGCCATTGTAGCATAAAGACGTCGTTAATAAATATCGTTACCATTAACCTCATTAAATAAATACCTCTTAAGGTAATATTTGTATTATTGAGAAAGTTAATTAAGTAAGAAATTTAGTTGTATAAATAGTCCAATATATCGTTGAGACTTCAGTACCAAACAAACGTACCAACGTTTAATACAGACTAATGGCAGATGAAAGGTAAATATTAAACCAGACGGTGGAAAAACGAAGAAAAGGAATTTTATGTAGAAGACAGAGTGCAATAAAGCATTTCGAAAGTTTTCTGACTGATTTTGGTGGCTACTAACAATCGTAAATTGCAACATCTAGGAGGGTAGCAGACAAGTTATAATTTTTGGCTTGGAAATTCCGGTTGATTTGTAATCTTAGTTTTGGCTTTGAAATTCCAGTTGGTCTGTAATCTTATTTTTGGCTTTGTAATTTCGTTGATCTGTAATCTTATTTTTGGCTTTGAAATTCCGGTTGATCTATAATCTTATTTTTGGCTTTGAAATTCCGGTTGATCTATAATCTTATTTTTTGCTTTGAAATTCCGGTTGATCTATAATCTTATTTTTGGCTTTGAAATTCCGGTTGATCTATAATCTTATTTTTGGCTTTGAAATTCCAGTTGATCTATAATCTTAATTTTGGCTTTGAAATTCCGGTTGATCTATAATCTTAATTTTGGCTTTGAAATTCCGGTTGCTCTATAATCTTAATTTTGTTTTTGAAATTCCGGTTGATCTATAATCTTTATTTTGCCTTTGAAATTCCGGTTGATCTATAATCTTAATTTTGGCTTTGAAATTCCGGTTGATCTATAATCTTATTTTTGGCTTTGAAATTCCGGTTGATCTATAATCTTATTTTTGGCTTTGAAATTCCGGTTGCTCTATAATCTTGTTTTTGGCTTTGAAATTCCGGTTGATCTATAATCTTATTTTTGGCTTTGAAATTCCGGTTGATCTATAATCTTATTTTTGGCTTTGAAATTCCGGTTGATCTATAATCTTATTTTTGGCTTTGAAATTCCGGTTGATCTATAATCTTATTTTTGGCTTTGAAATTCCGGTTGATCTATAATCTTATTTTTGGCTTTGAAATTCCGGTTGATCTATAATCTTATTTTTGGCTTTGAAATTCCGGTTGATCTATAATCTTAATTTTGGCTTTGAAATTCCGGTTGATCTATAATCTTATTTTTGGCTTTGAAATTCCGGTTGATCTATAATCTTATTTTTGGCTTTGAAATTCCGGTTGATCTATAATCTTAATTTTGGCTTTGAAATTCCGGTTGCTCTATAATCTTATTTTTGGCTTTGAAATTCCGGCTGATCTATAATCTTATTTTTGGCTTTGAAATTCCGGTTGCTCTATAATCTTGTTTTTGTTTTTGAAATTCCGGTTGATCTATAATCTTTATTTTGCCTTTGAAATTCCGGTTGATCTATAATCTTAATTTTGGCTTTGAAATTCCGGTTGATCTATAATCTTATTTTTGGCTTTGAAATTCCGGTTGATCTATAATCTTATTTTTGGCTTTGAAATTCCGGTTGATCTATAATCTTATTTTTGGCTTTGAAATTCCGGTTGATCTATAATTTTTATTTTGCCTTTGAAATTCCGGTTGATCTATAATCTTAATTTTGTCTTTGAAATTCCGGTTGATCTATAATCTTATTTTTGGCTTTGAAATTCCAGTTGATCTATAATCTTATTTTTGGCTTTGAAATTCCGGTTGCTCTATAATCTTGTTTTTGTTTTTGAAATTCCGGTTGATCTATAATCTTGTTTCTGGCTTTGAAATTCCGGTTGATCTATAATCTTATTTTTGGCTTTGAAATTCCGGTTGATCTATAATTTTATTATTGGCTTTGAAATTCCGGTTGATCTATAATCTTATTTTTAGCTTTGAAATTTCGTTGATCTGTAATTTTATTTTGTCCCTGATACATGGAATTTCTACATTCTTGGAAGAAGATTTCTTCGGTTTTTCCTCTGTTATTCAATAGAGAGTTTTTCCTAGAATTTCATATCACATTTCAGAGTGTGTTCCATCTTTGAAAAGAAAATGACATCCATTAGCAACATCGAGGTATTTCTTTGCCGAGTCCCGAGGGCCATTCCAAGTAGACTGTATTATCTTATTTAGCTTTCAGGTGCCGCATAAAGTAAACAGATTTCCCATTTGCTGGAATAGCACTCTAGTAATGTCATATCACCTTTTTTTCACTATTTCTAAGACAAAATTCGAAAGGTTGTAGCGGGGATTTATTTTAGGCTAGGAACACGAATGAACTAACATGATTTATACTGCAGATACGACAATGTTTTTAACAACAATTGCAGTGCATCAATAGTCACAGCAGATAGGAAATAAATCATTTTCAGATCCGACTCGTAATAAAAGAGATATTTTGAATTTTCGTATTCCACTAAAAATTCACGTACTGACGGCTGAAAATTTATAAATGGGGTTGCAGCTACCTCAACTATAATTCCTGCTTTCTGGAATTTAATTTGCAATAAGATTGGTTCTATACAATTTTTTAATCCGACGTATGGTTACGGAGATATTTCGAATTTTCGAAAATCCCCCCTCTAAACCCCCTCCCACTTGTCCAATTTCAGCCATTAACGAACTTGATCTGTCTTTATCTGCATATTTCCCCGACACGGGGCCGGCCCTCCCCAGTGGTAGTAGTAAGCCCCCGCTGTGTAGCTGCTGGGTAGGGGAACCGTAGGAACAGTAGGTCCTTAGTCGGCTTTGCTGTTCCGGGCAGGGGATCACTCCTGCCTTAATGGGGTAAGTTCTAGCGGCTTACTCAATGTGAACTACGGGCTGGGTGGAGTCCGGAGTGGAGGCTTGCCTTCACTGCCGGTCATAGACGTAGTGGTCGTGTGTTCAAAGCACGGGGACATACAGGCCAGGTAAACTGGTACATGTGCTCACTCGTGTGGGAGCTGGGTAGTAGGAGACTGTCCCTTCCATAGGATCGCTAAACTATCGTAGCGAATCCTCAGTCACCATTGCGTTGGATAGGTGTAGGTTGGATTAAGGCCTCACGGCTAGGTGCCTCCTACATTTCTGCCACACTTCGAAATGGGTACTCAATGTCTTTTTGCATAAAACGTTTAAAGATCGAGTTTGGTAACGGTCAAACAAAAATTGCGACCGCTAGAGCGTTAACATATATATATATATACTAGCTAAGGTACTCGGCTTCGCTCGGGAAATCATTTGAAGCGGAAAGATTCTATTTTGTTTTTGGCAATGCTTCTACACTGCACTTCCCATCTGGGCGCATTGTTTTCCCGTAAGGGTCAGTTGAGGGACCGAAAGAAAAAAAAATTTTAGATTTGAAGAATAAATGAAAAAAAGTCCCTAATCATTCCCTCTCCACTGTTTGACAAACCGTGAATAATTCAAATCATAATCATGGATAGCATTTATTATAATTATATATCATCTATTATTTACGTATTTTGTATATACAATCTAGCTAAGGTACCCGGCGATTACCGTGTAATCATTGTTGACTGACTAATGATGGTATTTTTATAGCGAGACTTCAATGTGTACAATTACACTTCACTCCATGGCGTAATGTTTTCCCGAAATAGCCAATCCTAAAGCGTAACTTTTGGGGACTAACAGAATAGAAATTTTAGTTTTAAAGAATAAATTAAAATGTGTTCCTAATCTATCCCTCTACACTTTTTGACTCACCGTTTTTAAAGAATTCAAACCATTATGATGAGTAGCATTTATTACAATTAAATATCATCTATAATGAACATATTTCCTGTCAAAATCCAATCCGAGCACATATAGTTAAGCATAGTTTTGTACCTAAATTATATTCCTAATAGTAAATCTCCTTGGAAATTACTTCCAGTAATGCCAGCATTTCAAAGGAAATAAGTAAGCTCAATTAACTGCATTAGCCTCCCTCATTTTCCGCTCCTGCTTGAGAGTTATCAATATTCTTCTCCTTAAATTATTGATTCACATCATTTGTCATAATATGCATTTATTAAAAACACTTAAATATGTACTTATAAAATTAATGACTTCCACTACAGTTTTAGCGTAAATCCCGTGTTTACTTCATTTTACGACAAAAGTTACTCTAAATAACAAAGTAAAGGCCTGTTTATTTACGATTCAGAAGCTTTCCGTTGTAGAGATTACAAAATTGTAAATAATTGTAAATTGACTGAAAGATTTCTCATTTCCGTTTCTATTCATTCACTTAACATTCATGGTGGTGTTGCCAGTATGTACATTTATCTGTTGTAAACCTTCCAGTTGGAAATCAGCATAGTCTACGCAGCCCCTGCGTGACCGATTTTTATTTAGGTTTTGGAATAACAACATAACTTCCTCCCCTCCCATCTTGAGGACATGCGCTCTCTACACTTGGCAGACTTAATCATCGCTTAATCATAACACTTTATTTAATGCCTTTCTCACTGATGCTAGAATAATTCTCTTTGTTACTCCACTCATTGAGGAAAACATGCTACTTCATTATTTTTGCCAGAATCTTAATAGGTTTGCCAGGTTGAGGAAAGTTTGTAAGCCTGAAAGATAGTGCGAGTTGGAGCGTGTCCATGAGAGTGTGATAATTCAGCGCCAACTTAATGAGGAGCCCTAGGAAAGTTGGCTTCAGTGTAAGTTCCTTGCAACTTCACTAATGTCATTATGTCACTCTAAGAGCTCCATTATCTTTCACTATCATACCTGAGGCCCGCTACATATACAACTATAAGTATATATACTTGTATGTTTTTGAAGTAAACATAGAAACCAACGGAAGGATAATTAGGTCAAAACACTTCCACTCCTAATAATTCATTTATTTAATGCAGTGTACATTCGGGGCGAACTTTCCCATCTTCAGTGCTCTGCGACACAACATTTACATTTTTGAAACAACGTGTAATATAACTAATTATAATAGGTAATAAAAGTTAGATAACGTATTAAAAAGTTAATGATAATACAAAAATGTCCGTCACGCAGAGGCTGCGTAAACTAAGCAGATTTCCCACGTGAAGTTTTACAATAGAGAAATTTCACGAGAGCCGAGTAATTAATGAAACGGCCGAACTAGCTTTTGGCGGGAAAGACACTTCGTCCGTTAGCCGCCCAGGATTTAATAAAAATGCAAATATCTCGGTTAATATTCAAGATAGAGAATAAATGTATATAAAAATATTTATAGTAAATTTAATTTGTAATAAGATTGATTCTGTACAATTTTTCGATCCGACAAATAGTAACGGAGATATTTTGAATTTTCGAAAACTCTCCCCTCTAACCCCCCCCCCCTCCCACTGGTCTGATTTCAGCCGTTAACGAACTTGATCTTTCTTTTCACATAAAACGAATAAATATCGAGTTTGGTAACGATCAAACAAAAATTGCGACCGCTAGAGCGGTAACAGACAAATATATATACAAATATATATATATATATATATATATATATATATATATATATATATATATATACACACAGTTTTGAATGGGCCTCATTTTCGTCATCTCCTGGATAGGTTCGATGGACATTTGAAGAAAAATTTCGAAAATCGAGTCATGAGTACGACCTCAATAGCTGATTTCCGTTAAGGGAAATCTGCTAAAATGTAAAAATGCAATGTACAATTATAACTAAAACATTTTCTAAATAACTATTTAATTATGCATATAATAGAATGAATAGGAGATGAAGAGGAAGAGTTTGGAGTTTCCTTCATTTTATATATTTGTTTTTAACTTTCAAAAAACGTTGACTACATTTGAGCACTGAAGATGGAACGATCGCCCCGAAAGTACTCTGCAGTTAATAAATGATGTATTAAGAGTGGAGGTGTTTTCACCTTATTATCCTTCCGTAGAAGATGGACCTCCACCAGCCAGCCCAAATCCCAAGTAAAATAGAAAATATTTGATGATCGTGTATGGTGTTATTTTTTTTTTATACGGTTGGTGGGCCTTCTTGGATTTAAAGAAGCGCAAATTCTTTGAGCCTCGCGGGTAAGTATGGCGTTCAACACGAATCCGGAGAAACGTTTGTGTGGCATAAACCGTGTGGGGAGAAGGAGAGGCAGGACTAGGCCGAGGTGAATGGATGACTTGAAGAAAGGCGTGCGGAGGCTAGGTGATTTGAAGATGGACTTATCCAACTGATTACTGAACAATGTGATTTAGAGTGACGGCAGAGTCTACGATCTTACGAAGGACAACACGCAGTTATGAAAACATGTGTGGGCTCGCAAAAACTCAAGACACTCTAAAGGCCTTCTATCAAAGCAACACAGTTCCGTAGTTAAAAAGTTTGTCACGCAGGGGCAGCTGAAATTAAGCAGATTTCCCTCCTGAAACTTAACAATAAATAAATCTGCATAATGGTAACAAAACACCTCCATGAATATTAACCCTCCCAATACCACGGGTCCGGACAATCACAGACTACCACGGGGGTCCTTGCGGGACCCCACACTTTTTTACGACGTTTTTCATATAAAAACATACTTTATTTGGATTTATTAGTTAGGAATATGAAAAATGACTACAATTAATACATACCTATTACAATTTTATTGATTGTATGAAATTTATTTATTAAAAGAATTTATTGATTGTAAAAAAATTATTGATTAAGAAAGAAAATCCTTTGTTTATTGTCTTGGTTCACGGATTTGACTATTTGGAGTCACCATTTAACGTATTTTGTTAGCACAGTTGTCGTTCTAAGAATCAATTAGCTTCCCGTTTTTCATCAAAATACGAGAAAAGAGAGTAAAAATAGGAAGGAATACCTTGTTTTTTATTCTCTTTCCTCGAGTTAGGTGACTTAAAACTTTTAATTTCTTTTAATCAATAAATTTTTTACAATCAATAAATTCCTTTAATAAATAAATTTCATACAATCAATAAAATTGCAATAGGTATGTATTAAAAAAGTTATACGTGTAGTACCATGGGGTCTCGCAAGGACCCCAAACCAAGTGTTTTTAGAAATAAATAAATTATTAATGGTCTATCTAGTAGAATCTATAAAAACTGTTAATTCGATCTGATACAAAACCGTTTGAAAGGAAAAGTCACAAAGTAACAATTCGATTGGTCAAGTTTTTCATAAAGTTTTCGTAAAAATTCGGAGAGCTGGGGTCCTCGGAGGACCCCAAGGTACTGGGAGGGTTAAGTGAAGAAATACAAACAATAATAAGGAACCTCCCGACGGGAAGCGTCTGAAATGTAACAAACAGGTCTGCCAACCTCAAACCGGAAAGAGAAACAACTACTGAAATATGTCAGATTATAACATATTAATATTATAGAAAACTATTTACTATATCTAGTACTGTAATTTATAATGAATCAGAATAATTTTTATGCCAAAC
>CM032232.1:133805000-133847500 GCA_019009955.1 Riptortus pedestris | reverse complement strand
AATAGTTGCTCCCGGCGAGCTTCGATCTCCAAATTTCCGATTATAAAAAGAAAGCGCTATACCCTCAGCCACGGGGACTCATTGAAACAGATACCTTGGGAACAACTCAAGACATTCAAACTTCAACAATTTTTTTTAGACTAACGCTTGGAAGAGCGTTCTCTCAGTTTAGCAGATTTGGTCTTTCATCAGGTACTAAACACTAAAAAATTTTCGTTTAAATCGGTGGTGATAAAGCCGTGCACTCCCCTTGTTAGCGAATACCGATAGGTCATGTAACTACAGATGTATTTAAGAACTTACATTTCGTCCCCCTCATGCATGATTTCGAGCATAAAAGGCGCTCATATTTTAGAATGAAACGTTTAAATAACTAGAGGCTTATCATACAAGATTAATGCATATATAATTTTAGCAGATTTCACTTAAGGGAATTCAGCTATTGAGGGTGTACTCATAACTAGGGACGTTGCGATACTACCGATATGGGTAGGTATCGATACTTTTGTTTCGATACTAGGAGAATTGGTATCGATACTTTGCTTCCGATATTTCAACGGTATCGCAACAAAAAGATGAGTATCGGTATCAAACGTTTGATATTTTAATATCAACTAATTACATTAAAAGTAAATTAATAAAAATTTCGAATTTAAAGTAAATAAAATACATGATAATGAGTAATAAATCAAATTATGTCGTAGTACGATATTTCAAAGGCAGGGGATAAAGGATAACCGCCAATTGAGGATTACCTACATTCTTCATCAATTTCCATAATGAAACAAAAAAAAATATTTTTTTTTTATTTTAAGAAACAAGAAAACGTTTTTAAAGAGATAAAACTGACGTTTTATAACAGTAATAAATCACAATTTTTTTTCTTCTAAAAAACCTGATTTACTAATCAGAGGTGTTTCGATACCGATACCTTTGGTATCGATACTTTTAATGCGATATTATCGGAGTATCGATACTTTTATACCAGTATGGTATCGATACCAGATATCGGATCGAATCCAGTATCGCAAGGTCCCTACTCATGGCAGGATTTTCGAAAACTTTCCTCTAAAGTCCATCTAAAAATGTGGTCTGTTCAAAACTATATATATATATATATATATATATATATATATATATAAATATATATATATGACTATAAGGAGCCATGAATGGGTAGGGTCGGGGCTAATGAAAAGGCGAGGTATATCTGGCCAGAGAAAGGATCCTTTGGGCACTGCGAGGGCCTAATTTAACGCCAGCTGACTCCACCAGGGGTCGCTCCTCTCCACTTATTCACTACCAATTACAATATTTTATCATATACTTAGGCTTATGTAGGGCACCGCTTTAATAATATACTTTCTAAGAGGGCGGGCGGGACTTTCAATTTAATGGCGAGGATGAATAAAAGTCATTTTATTCCGCGGTATTTGTCTCCTCGCCGACTTACGAACGTCAGAGGCAGAGTTTTAAAGCTACACAGCCATCTAAATAGTTTCCCCTTTGCTGCAATGGCAGGCTTATGATCTCAACTCACCATCTATTCTCTATTTCTCCAGTCATATATAGCCTACGTAAACAAGAACTACAATACTAGGGGTGGGGGCGGGGTTTATTGATGGCTGAAAACCAGAAATTTCGAAAACTCCCTTAATTCTCTAGTTTAAAAAATGCATAGAACAATTGTAGACTATCAATAGATCGGTTATATAATATTTTCCGATCCGTCTCATAATAGCGGATATATTTTGAATTTTCGAATCCATCCACAACGTCCAATTTCAACCACTAACAAATGTGAGCTGTAGTGTTGGGAGAAAAAGTTAAATATAGAAATATGGTATAGATCAACTAAACATTTTTGAGATAGAACATAATGTCTTTATTGGTGACGCCATCACTACATATTTGCTTGTATCTCACAAAGTAAAAGTTCAATGAGAACCATACTTGGTATTTTCCCCTTGTTATGAAGTGGTTCATGATATAAGAGCTTAATCATAATATAAAATGAGTAGGAGTAGGGGTGGCCTGAAAGCGGAAAACTACAAAATCCATATATCTCGGTTAATATTCATGCTACAGAAAATATGTAAAGAACAAAATTTATAGAACATTAAATTTGCAATATGATTAGCCTATATACAATTTTTCCATCCGACGTATAATAACTGAGGTATTTCATTTTTCTAAACTCTCCCTCTCTCACTGATCACACTTCAGACGTTAACGAACCAGATCTTCCGATTTGCTTAAAACGATTATACATCGAGTTTGGTAGCGATAGACGAAAATTGGGACCGATAGAGCGGAAACAGACAAATATTATCAATTAGTTGAGCATAAAGAGGAGGAAAAATTTTTTAATATTCTGACTGGCAGTATAAGGACAAGATAAGATAAGATCCATTATTGTGGAGGAGTATGTTATGAGGCTGGAACAATTAGCAAGGGTCAACAATATTGTGACGATATATTGGGCACCAGGACACCAGAGTATCCCAGGAAATGAATTTGCAGGCAAAATGGCAAGGAGAGATTCAAGCAGCCCCCCCCCCCCATTGGAACAGTACCCTTTATCGAGTATCTTCATATTTTCTTAAGAACTGCACTAAGAATGTGCCTAGAGAGGAATTGAAAAAGGTATCGGAACGACACGAAGTTACGTATGCTATGAACGGGTTTGTGGAGAGCAGAAACAGAGAAATTTTCCTCAGCCTGCCTAGGAAGAAACTCAAGAGATGAAGTGCGAATGATCTCGGGGCAATGGAAGACAAATAAACTGACACATGTTTAACACCAAACTCCAACATTTAGTTGCTGTGGAGAAGAGGAGAAAACTCCTAAGCATATTTTGGTTGAATGCGGAATGCTGGTGAATCTAAGATCCAGGTACTTTGCACTTGGAGTTACTGAGTCAATTAACCCTAGAATACTAACCTTAATTCGTAGTTGTGTATTACTAACTATTAGTAAATTTTACTCCTAGGCGAAATAGACTGGAAATAGATCGCTAGATATGTTTTTATAATCTCAGTTTATTTAATTGTTAACATATTTACAAATATAGGTGCAAATAAATTGAAAAATTAAATAATACAATGTAAAAATAATGAGTAATTTTTTTTATTAAATTGATCCACATTCCGAACAGAATTTTACTTGGTGGTCACTACATATGGATTTAAAACATTTTACGCAATATGTAGTTGTATACCTCCTCTTCTTGAGTGAACAAAATGAACAATATTTCTGTGGACCTTTGGTAGATTGTAATTGGCCTTCATTTTGTGAGTGCGTAGGTGTTTCCCCACTTTCTCATTATATTATTATATTTTTTACAGGTATTTTAGAAATTCTGCTTGGCTTAGTTGTTTGCCAGGTAAAACCATTCCTACCTTGCACCTCCTCTCCTGGTAATGAGACCATGGGGATTTGTGAGTAATCAGGAGGAATGCTTTGAATTTTCCTTTGTGGAAGGTCTTTTTCCCCCTTTTTTTGGTTGAGGAGTAGAAATTGTTTCTTCATTCTCAAAATCTATTATAGAATGTACTACCTGCTCTTCAATATCCTTCACCTGACATGTATCCTCATCTCCAGGAATATAATCAGGGTCTCCGTCACTGTCATCTGAATTAATCTCCACTATATCTTCCTCTTCTTCATCAATGGCAACTCTCCAGATTTCTTCAATACTGGTAATTCTATGCTCCTCCATTCTCAGAATAATGGTCGGTTTGCAAAAAACAAAATTATAATAAACCCATTCTAAAAAATCACTAATGTTTATTGATAACTATGAGTAAATATTACTTACATAATATTCTCTTAGTAATAACTATGAGTAAAAAATACTCCAGTAATATTAATACTCTATTGCTAACTGGGAGTAAATATTACGCACATAATATTCTCTTATTAATAACTATGCATACATTTTACTCACCATCTTTACATTGATGAATCTCAAACACTACTAAATGGAGGAAGTATACCTGGCTCCAGGAAGCGCCTGCCACATTTCTAAAATGGTGGCATGTGTTTCCCTATACTCTATGAGTAAAATTTACGTAGGTTAGTATTCTAGGGTTAATAAAGAAGCCACATGTAAGAAGTACTTTGACTTTATAAGGAAACTAAAGTCATTCTGTTGGAAATTTTAGCAGATTTCCCTTAAGGGAAATCAGCTATTGAGGTTGTACTCATGACGGAATTTTCGAAATTTTTCTTCAAATGTCCATCGATCCTACCTAGTAGATGACGAAAATGAGGTCCGTTCAAAACTGTATATATATATATATATATATATATATATATATATCTATATATATATAAAATTGTAACCTCTGTCTGTACATTGATTTTTTTCGCGAAATTTCACGATAACTTTTCGTTTCACATGTCATAGACACCATAACTGCATTTTGTTTCTTTGGTGTCTGTTTGTTTGTTTGTTTGTTTATTTGTTTGTTTGTTTATTTGTTTGTTTGTTTGTTTGTTACCTTTTCACGCATAAACGGCTGAACCGAATTTTATGAAATTTGGTATGTATATTACTACTAACCCAACTTAGACTTTAGGCTATATTAATATCCTCTGAGACGAACAGGAGTGGGGGTTATAAGGGAAGCCTGAAATTAAAAATAGCAATATTTCGTTTCCCATTGGTTTTTCGGCAATTATGCACATAACAAAAGTTGTTTATTTTGTTATTTAGAGTAACTTTTGTTATATACTTTTTTTTGCATACCGAATTATAAACGAGATATACGCTAAAACCTATAGCGGAAGTGAACAATTTTATTTGGGACAAACGATCCAACCGAATTAAATAAAACTCGGTATGTGCATTAGCACTAACGCTTTCATTATAATAAGCCATACCAACATTTCTAAGGACGGGCAGGAGTGGGGGTTGTAGGGGAGGCCTGAATTTAAAATAGCGGTATTTCATTTTCTATTCGTTTTTCGGCAAATATGAACATAGCAAAAGTTGTTTATTTTGTTATTTAGAGTAAGTTTTGTGATATTCATTTTTGTCTTTTAACAATGTATAAACGAGATATACACTATAAACTAAAGCGGGAGCCAACTATTTTATTGGACGCTAACGATTGAACCGAACTTAACAAAACTCGGTATGTCAATTAGCATTAATTCTTCCATGATTATAAGCTATATTAAAATGTTTAGGTTAGAACGGGAGTGGGGGTTATAAGGGAGGCCTGAAATAAAAATTCGCGATATTTCATTGTCTATTTGTTTTTCGACAAACATGCACACAATAAAAGTTGTTTACTTTGTTAATTAGATTAACTTTTTTTTTTAATACATTTCTCCAGGAACGATGTGTGGAGCAAGTAATTTGCGAAGAAATATTGATATGCTCAACAATTCATTCCTATTTGAACTATCAGGTACCTCAGCTGGAAAAATTAATTCAAATCAATGTTAATATTTTGTCCATAATAGCTGAAATCTATGCATAATGCACAGGAGACGGGAAATGTGATAGTTTGAAAGACAGTGAAGACTTACATAAAAAATTAATTTTATTATTAACTAATGCCAACAACGGGTATTAACCCTAAACACTGGGACGGGTAAATGTCAAAATATTGTGCAAATTAAGCCTTGCCAAAAAAATACCATCACCATTCAGCCTCAAATCAATTCCCGGGCGATGCCGGGTATCTGAGCTAGTATATATATATATATATATACTATTTGTCTGTTACCGCTCTAGCGGTCGCAGTTTTTGTTTGAGCGTTACCAAACTCGACATTCAGTCGTTTTATGTAAAAAGAAAGATCAAGTTCGTTAACGGCTGAAATCGGACTAGTGGGAGGGGGGGTTTAGAGGGAAGGAGTTTCGAAAATTCGAAATATCTCCGTTACTATACGTCGGATCAAAAAATTGTACAGAATCAATCTTATTGCAAATTACAATTACTTTAAATATTGTTATATACATTAATTCTCTATCTTGAATATTAACCGAGATATTTGCATTTGTATTCTGCGTGTCACCAATAGGCTGTTCGGAGTTTCCGACGAGAGCTCTGGCGGCCGTTTCCATAACTATCGTCCCTCGTGAATAGGTTTAGAGGTTAGGTTAACTGTTTTTTGGGCTAGAAACTACTGGGTTATTACGCCCAAAAAAAACTTATTTAGGTTTAGAGGTTTCTTACTACTACAGTTGTTATTAGGCAGATTTCTCTATTGTAAAACTTCACGTGGGAAATCTGCTTAGTTTACGCAGCCCCTGCGTGACGGTTTTAGACTTGCAGAATAAGACTTCAGGGGAGATAGCCATCTAATATCGAAACTGATCTGACGGGTACAATTAGAAGTGGTTTCCGATGTAAACATGAATATTGGGTTAACTTATGAAGAAACCATCCCATTATTTCCATCAGTAACGGATATGTCCTTGAAAATGTGCAATAACTTAGCAGTCATTCAGTTTTAATACTCTTGAAATAAAATGTGGAAACTGGACGAATTGAATTCATGGTGGTTTCCAGTTGAAATATAAATATTTTTTAAACTAATCTCTGATGAGTCCCTTTACTTTCGTGAACATGCCGTGATATTTTGATTCACGAGTGAGGTGAAAACAAATTTCGTTTCCCGTAAAAAATTACAGACATGATTTTCTGGTCTGAAACGTGAAAAACCGATCCTCCCCGAATGTAAATGGAAAATCAGACACACCTTAGAAATTTATTATATATTATTTATTTTTTGTTATAAATGGTAGAACGGTACTGTAATAAGAGATTTTTCTTTCTTTATTTACTATTATTATAAATATAATATATGATAAGATAATATGTTAGTCTGCCGTAGGTGGAACTGAATAGTGTATTTCCGTGAAGCAATGATATATTCCATTAACGAAGGGGATAAAGTTTCACAGCAATATAATCATGTGAATCTTGTCACTAGAACACAGATGTCTCTATACCTCTTGCCCTTGCCTTGGCAAAGGTTCTCTTTTAATTATGATAATGGAGCTGTTTGGAGTTGAGTGGTCTGGGCTAATGCTTAATGATATTCTGAGGAGAAACTTACCTCTGTAGTACGAATGAAATGGGAAATTCTGCACGCAGGGGCTGCGTAAACTAAGCAGATTTCTCACTTGCTGTAATTGCAAGCTGATGATCTCATCTTAACACGTATTTTTTATTTACCCCGTAGGTTAAACCCTACTCAAATAGAAAATAAAAAAGTCCGTCACGCAGGGGCTGAGTAATCTAAGCAGATTTCCCTCGTGAAGTTTTACAATGAAGAAATTTCACGAAAGCCGAACAGTTACGGAAACGGCCGCACTTGCTTTGATGGAAACGAAGGACTAGAATCGAACTAGAAAGTTAGCCGATCTCAACACGTTCGTTATCCGCACAAACTTAATAAAAATGCAAATAACACGGCTAATATTCAAGATAGAGAATAATAAATTTAATTTTCAATAAATCTGATTCTATTCAATTTTTCGATCTGACGTATAGTAACGTAGATATATCGAATTTCGGAAAATCCTCCGGAAAACCCACCCCCCTCCCGATTGTACCATTTCAGGCATTAACGAACTTGATTTTTACTTGTACATAAAACGTTTAAATTTTGAGTTTGGTAACGATCAAGCAAAAATTGCGACCGCTAGGGCGTAAACATATATATATATATATATATATATATATATATATATATATATATATATATAATTTTGAACGGACCTCATTTTCGTCATCAATCTGGATAGAATTGACGTACATTTGAAAATCGCGTCATGAGTACAACGTCAATAGTTGATTTCCCTTAAAGGAAATCTACTAACAAAAGCTAGTCATGAGATGATTAGTTAGTAAGTTACTCAAAATGAAAATGAGATGAGCAGAACTTGTGGACTACGAAATGTTGAAACAAAAAAAAATATTAATAACTTGGTTAACATACGAGTTAGGAAATGGATCAATCAAGTTTTCTAAACAATTTAATTTACAACATAATTGATCCATAATGTTATAGCAGATTTTCCTTAGGGAAATCAGCTATTGAAGGACGTACTCATGATGCGATTTTTAAATATTTCTTCAAATGTCCATCGATCCTACCCAGGAGATGACGAAAATGAGGTCCGTTCAAAACTGTATATATATATTTGTCCTTTGCCGCTCTAGCGGTCGCAATTTTTGTTTAATCGTAACCAAACTCGGTATTGAATCGTTTTATGTAAAAAGAAAGATCAAGTTTTGTTAACGGCTGAAATCGGACCAGCGTGAGAGGGGTTTAGAGGGGGAATATAAAAAATTCTTAATGTCTCCGTTACTATACGTCGGATAGAAAAATTGTATAAAAACCAATCTTATTGCAAATTAAATTTACTATAAATATTGTTTTATACACTTATTCTTTATCTTGAATATTAACCGAGTTGTTGGCATTTTTGTTAAGTGTAACGGACGAGCTAGCTTCCCTCCAAAGCTAGTTCGGCCGTTTCCGTAACTGTTCGGCCCTCGTATGGCGATTTCTCTATTGTATAACATTACCTGGGGAATCTGCTTAGTTTCCGCAGCCCCTGCGTGACGGACTTTTTTTTTTCTGTCTGCTTATTTATTCCGATTAAGGCAGCTATTTGGATTTTCTGCCCTTTATACGTCCTTTATTCCTAATTTTATTACGGAATATGATCTCCTGTTTTACGTAAACGGCCGAATATCAAATATGGTCTTGATAAAATAAAAGTTATTTAGTACCCGTATATAGCGTAAAATCACTTCTATGTGATTTATTTTTGAGTTTTTTATTTAAATTCTTAATGCATACAGTAACTTATAAATACTTTCTGATACTAATTTATATATATTTGTAATACATGCATGGTGGAGCATGTTTTATAAATGAACGTAACGTTAGTTGCTAAGTCACAGAAATAAAAAAAAAAAAAGTCATTGTTTCAATTATTCCGTTGGTCTTTTATCATAATGGAAGATATTTTTAATTTAGGTGGAACATTTAAATTGTACAATGGAACAAAAGGACAAGTATCAATTTTTAATGAAACACAGTTCGGTGAGCCTTTTTAATTTTTTAATGGAATTCATTCAATTATATTTTACACCTTGTTTTACAAAAATAAAATGCAGGGCACTCATAAGTTACAATTTTTTATTTGAAGTATAATGTAGCCAGAAAATGCTTTTATATTTATTTAGGCTTAATACTTTATTTTTAAGATAACTTTCCATTACAAAAGACGAGCCGTCTAGACTTTTGCATTCGATAGATATTTATTAACTAAAAGTAATTACATTTAATAACTCATAGAAAATTTCCTTGAGCGTAAAAAACGAAAATTCCAGTTAATGCAACTAGGAAGTTGGATAAGCTAAAATCCACGGTAATATCCTGAAGTTGCTAGCCTGGAAACATATGGTTTTAATATCTAGCCACCCCTCACCTACTGGAAAATGCAACTAACACTAGAAATTCTACTGGGAAAGGGACTCATTTTCACTTGCTAAATAGAGACTAAAGAAACTTTTCATTAATACTAAGGATTCAAACAGTGCTTTAAAAAAGGCCGTCACAATGGGTCTGCGTTGACAAAACAGATTTCCCATGTGTGTCACGTATTGGCATATTTATTTCAAAACACAAAAATTCAATGAAAACAATATTTGGCATTTAGAGTTTAAATGAAGTTCTACATAATATAGCAGCTGATTGTTAATATGACATGCGCATAAGGGAAGGGGTTTACTGAAGGTCAAAAAATAAAACAAATGTAAATATCTCGGTTAACAATCAAAAAACCTACATAACATTTATAGGACATTATATTTCCAATAAGATTGATTATATAAACTTTTTCGATCAGAAGTATAATTACTGATATTTCAAATTTGCTTCGAAATTGCTTCCCCCTAAAACCCCCCTTGCAGTTATCCAATTTCAGCCATTAACGAACTTGATCTTTTTAGCAGATTTTCCTTAGGAGAAGTCAGCTATTGAGGTTGTACTCACGACGGAATTTTCAAAAATTTTTTACTACCTAGTATATGACGAAAATGAGGTCCGTTCAAAACTGTATATATATATATATATATATATATATATATATATATATATATATATATATATATTTGTCTGTTACCGCTCTAGCGGTCGCAATTTTTGTTTGATCGTTACCAAACTCGATATTTAGTCGTTTTATGTAAAAAGAAAGATCAAGTTCGTTAACGGCTGAAATCAGACCAGTAGGAGGGGGGGTTTAGAGGGGAGGATTTTCGAAAATTCGAAATATCTCCGTTACTATACGTCGGATCGAAAAATTGTACAGAATCAATCTTATTACAAATTAAATGTACTATAAATATTGTTATATACATTTATTCTCTATCTTGAATATTAACCGAGATATTTGCATTTTTATTAAATCTTAGCGGCTAACGGACGAAGTGACTTTCCCGCCAAAAGCTAGTTCGGCCGTTTCATAAACAGCTCGGCTCTCGTAAAATTTCTCTATTGTAAAACTATACGTGGGAAATCTGCTTAGTTTACGCAGCCCATGCGTGACGGACATTTGTTTACATTAAGCCTCTCTCTCTCTCTTCCTCTCCCTCTCCCACTATTCACACACACACACACACACACACACACACACACACACACACACACAGACACATACACACACACACACACACACACACACATATATATATATATATATGTATACAGTGGACCTCATTTTCGTCAACTCCTGGGTAGGATTAAGGTCATTTGAGGAACATTTTCCAAAATCGCGTCATGAGGACAAGCTCAATAGCTGATTTCCCTTAAGAGAAATCTGCTAATATTAAGCGAGTTATTCTACGTTCTTGTTAACATTCTTCAGTAAACCCTTACTACTCACGGAATTTTCACATATAAATAGGGAACATTTGGTGGGATAACGTTACTAGTGTGTCATAGCTGCACGTGGGAAATCTGCTGAGATTACGCAGCCCTTGCGTGACGGACTTTAATCTATTCAAAGCTGTCTGCTCCCATTTTTCAATAATGTAGTACTCAAGAGTTCAATGAACTTTGGCAATAACGTTTAAAGGAGTAAAAAATTAAAACTATTCATCCTTGTAAAAAAAAAATAAAAAAAAAAAAAAAAAAATTGGAACCCTTTACACGTTTCACCGGAGAATGACAAGGAGAAGAGAAAGTGAATGGAGTGAGGCTTAGGGATAAACCATTGTCGGAAAAGATACTCATGTCCGTTCTGAAAAGACTCGGCGTTCTAATGAAAAGATCTGATATAAATCCAGAAGGGAGTCTCTATGTAAAGGAAAGAGGCAATTTAATGGACACAGACTTGGGGAACATCTTGGGCCTCCTTCTTTTTGTCAAGTATTACTTTGTGAGGTCCTTTAGCGCCTCTGTGACTTTCCTGGAAGAATGATCAGAAAGGGAAGAAAGGACAGGTTCTAGGTAAAAGTAAGGAAGTCTTTATGGCAGGTTTTCCTGTACTCGTGACGGGATTTTCGAAAATGCCGTTCAAAATTTTAAACTAACACAACGCTCTCTCACTCTCTCTCTCTCTCTCTCTCTCTCTCTCTCTCTCTCAAAAAAAAAAAAAAGTAAAAGAAAATAAATAAAACAGAAGAGAACAACAACAAAAAAACCTCATACATATTTGTCTAAAAAAATGCTTCCTAACCATAAATACACTCATAAAAAATAAAAATAAAAAAACATTAGAAAATATAATAAATAAAAAAAAAGACAACCTCCTAATAATAAAATAAGCAAAAAAAAAAACATACTTAAATAAATAAATAACAATCACCGACTTCTAGGCCGAAGCGTCGCTCCACAGTTCATCCTGAAATGAGCACACTATAGATTCCACCATACTTGCCAAGCCTATCCTACACCTTCTCTTGATCTGCCAGCTGCCCTGAAGCCTCGAGGAAAGGTACTGAACTTGGCCCACACGAACCAGGTTCCACTGAGCACTTTGATGGTGATCCACTCCAGTGTAGCCTGACTCACTCTCAGCTCTCGCAGCTCATCTGCACTCTTCTTGCACCAAAACCAAACGCCTTTGTAAGACAGGGTTACCGGCGGAACTCTCACCATGCCTGACTCCACATCAGCGAGCTTGGCAACAGCCATCTTCAACTCCAGCTGATCATATTTGCTTCTCTTCCTAAAGAAGCTGTCTTCCAAGGGTCTCGCCGCGGTGACCACGTGCACATCAATAATAGCGGCCTTGCCTTTATACTCCACGATTAAGTCCGGCCTAAATTTAATAAAAACGTTTTCATGCCACGTGTGCCACCCTCTCATGATGAAACCCCGCCTTACAAATCTCACTATCTCGTCGTGCCGGTATATCCTTAGCCTGCGAGTATATGGGCAGATGCTCATGATGTGGGCCATCGTCTCCAGGGAGTCACAACCAGCTCGGCAAGTGGCGTTCCTCCTCCGCTCCGGCTGACCCCGGGAAGTCCTCATCCTGGTAGGGCTTGCTCCTCCCACAATCCTCGAGAAAGCAACGAATTGCTTTCCCGACAATTCCGCCCCTCTTGAACCCATCCATGCAGGAGAGGCAGTCACCTTTCTACATTCACTCAAATCCTTACACCCAACCCTTGCATACAGCTCATTCATACATGCCACATTCACATCCAGGACATTTTCAGGTGGCACCAAGCCCTTGTCTCACCTCCCGCGTCGCTCCCCTCTCCCCCAATATGTGACCAGCAAACCCTAACCGTTTGGCCCTAAGAAAGGGTATATTTGCGGCAAATGAAGGAATTCCAGTTCCACCATTCCTCCGACCAGCATGAATAAACGCATTATAGGAATCCGGTGGGAGATGCAACCATTTGCGTACAAAAGCCCTTATACCCACATCCATTCGACGGAGCTCAACCGGGTTTGGTTTTCCAAGTCCTCAAAGCTTCCATTTTCTACGGCGGCTTCAGTGGTGCTCTATCGATCTTAGACATTACGTCCATCCAATTAGGCACAAAGGGCTCCGCACCACGATGCGAAACGGGACGCCAAGGTACACCCAGACATCTTCAACTCCGAGGGCCCGAACAGGCTGTTCGGAAACCCTAAGACCCGAGGACCTAAGCTCCAACCCGACACACTTCCCCGGGTTTAGCTCCAAACCACAATCCCGAAGCGCACATTCCAGCCAGACACGTTGAGACCTTCTTCCAAGGATGCAAGAAAACTTGGGTCGTCCACATAGGCAATGAACGACAGCCTGACAGTACCCAACAGAATACCGACTCTGGTACGTGATGCCTCAATCACATGGTCAATGACCATATTGAATAAAATTGGTGAGAGCGGGTCACCCTGCCTGGCCCCACGGCCAGGCAAAATGTCCCTCGACACCGACCTCCAGCACAGATCACCGAGACGCTCTCTGCATAGATACCATCAATATATCTAACAAAATCCTCAGGTAGACCACGGGCTCTAGCCAGGATCGCATGACGACTGATCGAATCAAAAGCCTTTTTGACATCCAGGACTGCTAAGCAAATATTCCGTTTCTTCCTCCAAGCATTCCGGAGCACAGAGTCCAAGAAAAAAACATTGCAGGCAACCCCATCAATGCCGCTCAGAAACCCTTTCTGTTCCGGAACGTGGCGGACGATTGATGCCAGCCTGAATGCCAAACTTTTGTGCAAATGACGGACGATAACAGAGGCCACAGCGATCGGCCGGTAGTCACCAGGGCTAACTGGACTGTCTGATTTGGGGATCATGGTGGCCCGTGCACGAAGCTGCCCACACGGAACCTTACCAATAGCCATGATACAGTTAAGGACAGCCTCACGCAGCACGCCAGGAACTGCACGCCATTTCTCTGATGAAACACCATCCAGTCCAATCGCGGAATCCCTTTCGGGCATATGCCTTGCGGCCTCCTCCGGCGTGATAGGCGACAAAATGCTGGATGCATCATTGATCCTAGGACCAAAACGGGGAGCCGTCCAGGGGCTCGACCTCTCCTCCATAATGGGTGCCCAGTAAGCCTCCAGCTCGCCTACTCCATGAGTACCACCGGGTTTAGCTTCTCCTAGGATTTCCGCAACAGCTGCCTTTTTATCTTTATTGGAGAGATTCTGGATCCTGGCGTAGTCGACACGCCTGGGATTTTTCCGACGGGGGCAATACTCCCGTCCCATGGGGTTCGCCGAATCCTGAAATCCTCTCCGAGGCGGTTCATCTTTGCCAGCGAGGTAAAGCCCAATCCACTGCCCCAGCAATCTAGCAACATCTTCCCTAGCAATACATTGCCTGAGATCATGAGCCAGGACAGCCGGGCCAAAAACCGGTCCCACACCCACTAAACGCTCAGCGATACCCTCGTGTACAGGAATAAAAGCCCCCCGGTCAAGGTTCACCACCTCCGAAGGTGGCCGTTCAAGAATCTCACGCTCTAGCTCCTCAGGTTGGCTAAGTCCTTGATATATTTCAAAATACTCCACTTTTGCCCGAGCTCTTTCTATGGCATGGCAGGTTCGACCAGGCGTTAATTCAGCTAATCGCTCGTTCGATGTGCCTGCATAACCTTCCTGCCTCAGTCTACGCTCATGCGATGCTAAAACAAGAAGTTGTTCTGTTCCCCATCTTGCCCGCACACTACCAAGGACAATAGCATCTTTGAACTCTCTGGGGTGGGTACATTTCATATGACGTCCTCTTCCACTCTTGGTTGTGAACCACCGCTCACAGTACTCACACTTATATGATTGTCTATCGCTGTCCATAGTCTGTTCGGTCGACCATCAACTGATAGGCCCTCAGATAAGCTGGGCACGTCGGGCTTCTAACATCGTGGTGCAGTGTCTTTCCAAAGCGCTTACAGGCAGGACACACTCCCTGCTTGCTCCCCGAAGGACTTGCACCACGTGTATGCCCTTCTTCGCCGCAGTGATCAAACACCTCATTGTGGTGACATCGACCTCGTACATGCCCGTACAGGTGACATTTGTAACACCTTGAGATGCCTAGACAATCCTCCAAGCGGCATCTTTCCCAGTCTAAATTAACACCACCCTTAGCGAGTAGTGCCTTCCGCTGGTCAGGCGAGGCTTCAATAACCAAATCCTTCTTGCCTGCCTTATATAGAGGTGTAAATCATTTCTTCTTGTCATCTACAGATCCAAGTCCAATAACTCATTCTCTTCTGAAAGCAATTGGATGACCTCACTGTCAGATTTATCCCTAGGGATGCCAAATATTATTAGACGGGGCGCCTTCTTGCGTACTGGCTCGTCTGCCCGGAGACCCAGGCTGCTTAAAACCGGATTTTCCCAAATCTTTTGAGCGGCCTCGACGTTGGGAGTTACAATAACCACTTTCTTATCCTTCCTCTTCCGTAAGCCTATCACCCCCCATCCTTGGGTCTTAGGTTTGACTCCCTCTTTTAATTTGTCACAAATTTCCTCCGCCGAGGCCACATTCAAGCCAGTATCAGGGGTCACCACTACCCTGCTCACTCTGTCCCTCAAAATCGATGCGTACGAGGGCTTTTCCGCCTTGGACCTAGGCCTGATCACTGGAGGCACGGCCGCCAACATCGGGGAGTCTCCCGATAAGGGACTCACGTCTCTCGGGCGGTCACCCGATATCGCCTCAACCACGGCCTCAAGCACTCCAATCCGTCTCTCTATCAAAGCGTCCCAGTCAGACAGCCTTTCCATTAGGGAGTCAGAATATATATATATATATATATATATATATATATATATATATATGTATATTGTTGTTTATTATTATTTACGTCCACTTTATGCTACTGTGGCTAATCGGGACGGGTTATCTACAGGTTACTACTCTTTTCTAGCCAAGGTTGGCTCAAGGAGTATATTTAGTGAGTCCGTCACTAAATAAATTTCTACTGCCCATGGCGGGAATCGAACCCGCCATTTTAGGTCTAGTACGCGAGATTTAGGACCAATGCCCCTCTCGCACGTGCAACCTGAGCCCCCATATTTATATATATATATATATATATATATATATATGTGTGTGTGTGTGTGTGTGTGTGTGTGTGTGTGTGTGTGTGAGTGAGTGTGTGTGTGTGTGTGTGTGTGTGTGTGTGTATGTGTATGTGTGCGTTTGTGTGTAATGACCAAGAGACAGTTCACGGACCTCCTATTCCACTACTTAAAACATAACCACAATATGGACAAATTATAATTTAGGACAATAATGAAAATATATGCAGAAATGAGGAGTCTTTCGTAATAGTAGGACAAAAACTGATTCATTGCTCAATCGCCCCTTTCGCGAAATGTGATTAAAATATGAATAAAAATAGTTAGGTTATACCTTAAACCTGTAGAGAAATGTATTTATTTAAACATAAATTTTAGTAATAACTTTAACCGTTATCTTAATCCAATTAAAGTATACTTGCAAATCTCAAAGTTAACCTACCGATTTCGTTGCTCCTGCTCAAAAAATAATTACTAAATCAAATACTACATTCATATTATATGAAGGTTAGACGTTTTAATTTATTCAAAACCACTCTTTATGATTGCATTTACCCTAATTTATATATATATATATATATATATATATATATATATATATATATATATGGCATCGATAGCCATCTTCTTCAAAAAAGTACGGTCCCCACACACCAAATTCCGCAACGGCGCACCGAACTGTGACTTTTGGGCTGTGTAGTGGTTGTTGGTGGAGTTCCCTAGGATTTTCTGCAGCCAGAAGCGGAAATTCTGTTTGTTAACAGTTCCACACAAGTGGAAGTGGGCTTCATCAGAAGAAATGAAGACAGCATCTGGGGGAATGTTTTGCAAAATGTCATCACATGCAGCCCTGCGAGTTTCATAATCTGAACACTGAAAATGGCACGTACGCCGCTACGGAACAATACCCCCTCCACATCTCTACCCCCAACTACAACTCACGCGGTGGCTTGCTCAAACCGGGGAGGTTTTTTTGCCGGACCCTGTACATACCAAGTTTCATAAAATTCAGTTCAGCCGTTTATGCGTGAAAAGGTAACAAACACACAAACAAATAAACAAACAAACATACACGAAAGAAAAAAAAATGCAGTTATGGTGTCTATGACGTGTGAAACGAAAACTTATCGTGAAATTTCGCGAAAAAAATCAATTTACAGACAGAGGTTACAATTTTATATATATAGATTCTATAACCATACTCAATATTTTACTGTTTCATTACACTCTAAAGATGGTATTAGTTAATGGCTGAAATCGAAGGGGGCATTTTGAAAATTCAAAATGTTATGTGATGCTATTGACTCACTACAATCATTGTTCTGTACATTCGTAAAAATGGTAGGTCTAGAGCAGAGATTACCAAAACTATTTTGATCATGATAACCCTTTTTCAAAATGAACTGATACGTGAGAATCCCATTTCCAAATAACTTTAAAAATCCAATCTCCAGTTTTTTCCTATAAAACACTAAGCAATTAAATGTTTTACCGTTGATTAAGTGAGTAAAAATGGCATCATTTTCTCATTAAATTAATAAAATAAATAGACATATAAATATTTATTATACAAGTGACGAAAGTAGATCATTTTACAACTCGAGTGAAACGTTTACCCACACGAGCGAAGCGAGTGTGGTAATTTCACAAGAGTTGTAAATTCTACTTTCGTCACGAGTGTAATATTAAATTTTTTCTGTAATCGTGTAATACATGATCAGATCTAACCAGAATATAAACAAAATTAGGATGTTATCAAGATTATGGTATGTTGTTGGTAGGTTATAAGCATGGTTGTGAGAGGTTATAAGAATAGTTATAAAACAACTAGTGATGATTGTGAAGTAGCGCCACTGCACTGTAGTGCTGTTTATAACTATAAACAAGTGCAGGTTATAAACAAGGAAGGTAATTATTATTATATTTAAATTTTAAAATATATTGATTATTTCCACCAATAATTCATTCACATTTCAATTTATTTTGTTATTTTTTAATTTATACTTATTACTAATTAAGAAGGCAATTCACTTTCTTCAAAAGTGATTACTTTCTTCACTCTATTGCAAAATGATTCACTTTCTTCACTCATTTCAGTTTAGTAATGTTACCATTATTCAACGATTACAGAAAAATAACTTGCCGAGTTTTTCATCTTGTACAAACTTGTGCACGCTTATCGACGAGCAGAGTATCTTGAAAGTTTCATATGGGGTAAATTTAAAGACCTCGCCTACCCATAAAATCAGTTTTATCAGAAATATCTCCGTTACTATAAGTTGGATCGAAAAATTGTATAAAACCAATCATATTACAAATTAAATTTACTATAAATATTGCTCTATATATGTATATATATATATATATATATATATATATATATATATATATATATAAAGATATATATATACGTATATTTCCGTAAAATGAGTATTAAACGAGGTATTTGGATTTTATAGTTTCCCGCTTTCCGTTAACCCATACTCCTACTCATGTCATATTAATAATAAGGTGTTATATCATGAAACACTTCATTACAAGGTTAAATACCAAATATTGTTTTTAACATGCGTTTATTATACGAGATACATGCAAATGCGTCTTTTGACCCCCCCCCCCCCTCCCTCTCGAATCAGTAAGACTGAAATATGTCTTATTACCGTTTGTGTTTAATCTCTTAACATTCACGGTGGTGTTACAAGTTTGTAGATTTATCTGTTGTAAACCTTCCAGTGGCAAATCTGCTTGGTCAATGCAGCCCCTGCGTAACGAACTTTATTTCTTTATGTCGACCACTGGGAAAGCGACTACGACCCCAAGGGGTTGATATTGATAACTTTGAGTATCCCGGGTACAGAGTATATCTGTTACATACTTTTATTGCAATTATCTTCGAAACAAGTACCAAAGAATAACTGATTGATTTGTGCAGTATTACCCGAAGTAAGACTATCATTGGGAGCAGATAAAAGGTTTTCCGTGACACTCTGCTTCCTAAACGACAGATTCCACTCCCTTCGGGACTACCTTAAAACATTGCCACTCTCTACTTCCTCTTCTCTCCGGTCGCCCTTTGACAAGTTTCCTCCCCAATCTGTTACAATCCGTTATTTCAAACTCTCTGTAAATGGGGTAGTTCCACATAGGCATTCAGATCAATGAGAATGTCTTAGAAAAAGACAATTCTAGAGTATAAAAAAAAAAGCTTTCCTTGGTGTTTATTGGACTGAAACCCGAAAAATACCAAATACCACGCTAAATATTCAAAAATGAATAGAAAAGGAAATTGAAGGCACAACCAGATTTATTTTATACAATTTTTTTTATACCACTCATAATAACGGGGGTATTTTGATTTTATTATTTCATTTATTTTGAGACAACCCTTCACAATACGCGGTAGTTAATAAATAATAATAACAAGAATTGTGCGAAAATCCTTAACATATTTCACAATTACAAGCTCCGCATCTGTTTGATATCCCCCGAGGTGGATTTTACTCCAGTTTTTCTGAGTATTAACCTCCCCCATAATATATATAATATATAATATTATATTTTGAACAGATCTTATTTTCGTTATCACCTAGGAAGGCTCGATGTACATTCGAGGATATTTTTTTATAAATCGAGTCACGAATACGACCTCAAGAGCTGATTTCCCTTAACCCTAGAATACTAACCTACGTAAATTTTACTCATAGAGTATAGGGAAACACATGCCACCATTTTAGATATGTGGCTGGCGCTTCCTGGAGCCAAGTATACTTCCTCCATTTAGTAGTGTTTGAGACGCGGTGAAGTCACATTTGTTTATCAGCCCATTTCGGAGCGGTACATTATCAAAGTAAAGAGGGTGAGTAAAATGTACGCATAGTTATTAATAAGAGAATATTATGTGTGTAATATTTACTCCCAGTTAGCAATAGAGTAATAATATTACTGCAGTTTTTTTTACTCATAGTTATTAATAAGAGAATATTATGTACGTAATATTTACTCCCAGTTAGCAATAGAGTAATAATATTACTGCAGTTTTTTTTACTCATAGTTATTAATAAGAGAATATTATGTACGTAATATTTACTCCCAGTTAGCAATAGAGTAATAATATTACTGCAGTTTTTTTTACTCATAGTTATTAATAAGAGAATATTATGTACGTAATATTTACTCCCAGTTAGCAATAGAGTATTAATATTACTGCAGTATTTTTTACTCATAGTTATTAATAAGAGAATATTATGTAAGTAATATTTACTCATAGTTAGCAATAAACATTAGTGATTTTTTAGAATGGGTACAGTAATAGTTGTGAAATAATTCGGTATTTTTATTATAATTATGTTTTTGCAAACCGACCATTATTCTGAGAATGGAGGAGCATAGAATTACCAGTATTGAAGAATTCTGGAGAGTTGCCATTGGTGAAGAAGAGGAAGATATACTGGAGATTAATTCAGATGACAGTGACACAGACCCTGATTATATTCCTGGAGATGAGGATACATGTCAGGAGAAGGATATTGAAGAGCAGGTAGTACATTCTATAATAGATTTTGAGAATGAAGAAACAATTTCTACTCCTCAACCAAAAAGGGGGAAAAAGACCTTCCACAAAGGAAAATTCAAAGCATTCCTCCTGATTAGTCACAAATCCCGATTATCTCATTACCAGAAGAGGAGGTGCAAGGTAGGAATGGTTTTACCTGGCAAACAACTAAGCCAAACAGAATTTCTAAAATACCTGTAAAAAATATAATAATATAATGAGAAAGTGGGGAAACACCTACGCACTCACAAAATGAAGGCCAATTACAATCTACCAAAGGTCCAAAGAAATATTGTTCATTTTGTTCATTCAAGAAGAGGAGGTATACAACTACATATTGCGTAAAATGTTTTAAATCCATATCTTAAAATGCTTGGCGATCTATTTCCCGTCTATTTCGCCTAGGAGTAAAATTTACAAACAGTTTGTAATACACAACTACGAATTAAGGTTAGTATTCTAGGGTTAAGCGAATTATTCAAAAATTCAAATATGTTGGTTAATATTAATCCTAGATAAGAAACAAAAAAGATTTATTTTGGTTCAATACACAAGTATTATACTAAAAATGTTACAAAAGTATGATATTTTGGTGCAACCTTTCATGTTTCAGTCGTTGAACCTAAATTATAATGGGCGCTTCCACTTGACATGGGAAGGCAGGCATGATATTTCCAAACAAGTCGTTGAAGGTGAACTGAAATAGCAGCAACCTCCAATTCCCTGTGGATTTGGCTATTCCTAAAAAACCTGGGAGCAAACGCCACTATCCGAAGTAACCTAAATGAAAAAGGTATATAACAACAAAAATAGGAAATTAAATACACAGTAATATTGGGTTTATAGCAGTTTTCGATCAGACGAGTAATAACGGAGTTATTTTAGCAGATTTCCCTTAAGGGAAATCAGCTATTGAGGTTGTACTCATGACGGAATTTTCGAAATTTTTCTTCAAATGTCCATCGATCCTACCTAGTACCTGACGAAAATGAGGCCCGTTCAAAACTGTATAAATATATATATATATATATATATATATATATATATATATATATATATACACATATGTGGTGTGTTGTTCTTTTCGGAGCTTTGGTCAATGTTGGTGAATTGAATCTTAGTTTATGCCAATATTTCGAGAATTTTTATTTTCTCTTCCTCAGGGCTGTAAAAATTACATGTACTACATTATAATATTGCACATTGGTGTTATACATTGTTATAAAAGGGTGTGTTTTCTTTATTAAGCCCTGAGGAAGAGAAAATAAAAATTCTCGAAATATTGGCATAAACTAAGATTCATTTCACCAACATTGACCAAAGCTCCGAAAAGAACAACACACCTCATATAAATACAACCTGGTCGAAAACATCAGCACAATTATATATACATATATATATATTTTTGTCTGTTACCGCTCTAGCGGTCGCAATTTTTGTTTGATCGTCACCAAACTCGATATTTAGTCGTTTTATGTAAAAAGAAAAATCAAGTTTGTTAACGGCTGAAATCGGACCAGTGGGAGGGGGGGGGTTTAGAGGGCAGGATTTTCGAAAATTCGAAATATCTCCGTTAATATACGTCGCATCGAAAAATTGTACAGAATCAATCCTATTGCAAATAAAATTGACTATAAATGTTGTTATATACATTTATTCCCTATCTTGAGTATTAACCGAGATATTTGCATTTTTATTAAATTTAGGCCGATAACGGATTTTTGAATTTCCCGCCCAAAGCTAGTTCGGCCCTTTGCCGTAACTGTTCGGCTCTTGTATGGAGATTTCTCTATTGTATAACTTCACGTGGGAAATCTGCTTAGTTTACGCAGCCCCTGCGTGACGGACTTTTTAATTTTCGTTTTCCACCTCCTAAAACCCCCTGCTCCTTGTCCGATTTCAGCAGTCATCAAACTTGATCTTACGAGGGTCGCTTAAAATTTGGCAATTTAAGAAGAATTGTATATTAACATTTAGTCCCAATTAGCCTTAGTTTCAAAGATTGGACTTTAATAAATAATAATAATATTAATATTTATGTATAACGTTTATATCTGTATATATTATATGTATGTATATATATATATATATATATATATATATATATATATATATATATATATATATATATATATGTTCGTCATCTCGTTGTTGGGAGGATGGATGGAAGAAGTTCTTAAGGGAAACCTGATAAAACTATAGTGGGTATCCATGTGGTTTGAAGTTGCAAGAAGTTAAGACTATTTGACTATGCAAAAAATCCTAAGGATTTTTGTATGACCAACTTCCTTTGAGAATTCCACTAACACAGCTGAAAGAATAATATTTGAATCTGCCCTCCAAAATATTGAAATTGGGTAACAGCTGTTAAGACTTTGGTAATCTCGGAATATGGCGGAGATCTACTGTATTTCCTCCGCCTTTATTTCCGATAGACTTTTTATTCTCAAAGACAAATTAAAGGAGTCAAATTAGTTCATTGTTAAGGGTTATGAATATTCAAAAAGTAAATTATGAATATGGAAGTGAAGCAATTGCTGAGATTCATTCTATTAAATCTTCGCGAAAAGATTTATTTCCTGCAAAGAACTCGAATTCTCAACGAGTAACAGTAATGGAAATTTCCCGTTCTAAGGGAAAGTTATAAGAAGGGCTATAAATAAATGGTGTCACGTTCCACAAATGATCGTATAAGTCCGTGAAGGGTGCACGCCATATTTAATAGGCAGGTGAAGATAAATTCTTTATGGACTACTTAAATCAATGTTTGTTTCGCACATACTCGTTTAGGGACTATTAGAATCAGTTTAGAGTATTATAGGCTATTATATTTATAAATACAAACAAAGTCCGTCACGCAGGGGCTGCGTAAACTAAGCAGATTTCCCACGTGAAGTTTTACAATAGAGGAATCTGCCTAATAACAACAGTAGTAGTAAGGAATCTCTAAACCTATTCACGAGGGACGAACAGTTACGGAAACGGCCGCACTAGCTCTTGGTGGAAACTCCTGAACATAGCCGACTCCTGCCGACCACACACACAATACAAATGCAAATATCTCGGTTAATGTTCATGATACAGAATAAATGTATGGAACAATATTTATAGTAAATTTACTTTGCAATAAGATTTATTCCTTACGATTTTTCGATCCGACGTATATTAACGGAGATATTTCGAATTTTCCAAAATCCTCCCCTCTAAACCCCCCCTCCCACTGGTCCGATTTCAGCCGTTAACCGTTGATCTTTCTTTTTACATAAAACGACTAAATATCGAGTTTGGTAACGATCAAACTAAAATTGCGACCGCTAGAGCGGTAACAGACAAATGTATATATACTTAATATTGAACGGACCTCATTTTCGTCATCTGGGTAGGATCGATGGACATTTGAAGAAACTTTTCGAAAATCGCGTCATGAGTACGACCTCAATAGCTCATTTCCCTCAAGGGAAATCTGCTAATATAAATAAGCAAATGATATGTGAAAAAAAGTAGTAATAATTAATACAAGAAAATAACACTTGCTAGAAAATATGCAAAATGAAAATTCCAACGCACCAATAAAAAATCCGTCACACAGGAGCTGCGTAAGCTTAGAAGATTTCCCACGATCTGGTATTACATACCAAACTAAAGAGTAGAAGGGGAAGAGAGCTTACTGACTGCAGGAACAAGATAGTAAAAATGACTATTGTAATACCTGAGCTACAAAAATGCATTGAACAACAATTGCAGATTAATAGTTCAACAAGTTTGTTTTTCTGTAATCGTTGAATAATGGTAACATTAGTAAACTGAAATGAGCGAAGAAAGTGAAACATTTTGCAATAGAGTGAAGAAAGAGAATTGCCTTCTTAATTAGCAATAAGTATAAATTAAAAAATAATTTGAATTTGTAAATTAAATGCTTTTATATGTTTCTTAACATTGTAAGAATTTATTTTAACAAAATAAATTGAAATGTGAATGAATTATTGGTGGAAATAATCAATATATTTTAAAATTTAAATATAATAATAATTACCTTCCTTGTTTATAACCTGCACTTGTTTATAACTGCGTACTTCACAATCATCACTAGTTGTTTTATAACTATGCTTATAACCTTTCACAACCATGCTTATAACCTACCAAAAACATACCATAATCTTCACAACATCCTAAGTTTGTTCATATTCTGGTTAGATCTGATCATGTATTACACGATTACAGAAAAAATTTAATATTACACTCGTGACGAAAGTAAAAATATCAACTCTCGTGAAATTACCGCACTCGCTTCGCTCATGTGGGTAAATTTTTCACTCGAGTTGTAAAATTATCTACTTTCGTCACTTGTATAATAAATAACTATTCTATAACATTTTACGATCCTACTTATAATAACGGAAATAATTTAAATATTCCAATTCCTCATCCAAACACCCGCTATTCCAGGTTTCAGCCAATAACGAATGCTATCTATAGTTTTGAATGAAACTGTTCAATACCGAGTATGACATAGATAAAATAAATATTTTCCAGTAAAGAACGCAAAATCTTGATTGTTGAAGTCATCACAACATAATTGAATGTATCTCACAAAGTAAAAGTTCAATATCTGGTATGGACTGAAGTGGATCATGATAAATCAGCATATTGTTAATATATATATATATATATATATATATATCTATATATATATATATACACATAAAACAATATTTGTAGGACACTAAATTTTCGATAAGGTTGGTTAACTAAACTGTTTCGATCCGACGTATAATAGCAGAGATATTTGAAATTCGAAACTCCGTCTAATCCTCTCCTCACACAGGTCCGATTTCTGAATTTGATCTTTATTTTTACATAAAACTTATAAAAACTCAGTTTGGACACGATAAAACCAAAATTGCAATCGCCATATATATAATAGCTAAGGTACCCGGCTTCGCTCGGGAAATCATTGAAGGATGAATGACGATGGTATTTTTTGGAAGGCCTCAACCTGTACTACTTCACTTCCCGTCTGGGCGTATTGCTTTCCCGTAAGGGATTGGTAGGATACTTATAGAATTGAAATTTTAGTTTTGACAAATAAATGAAAATGAGTTCCCAATCAATCCCTCAACACTGTTTGATACGCTGCGAACAATTCAAATCATAACCATGGATAACATTTATTAAAATTAAATATCTTTTAAACGTAAATATTTCCTGTCAAAAACCAATCTGAGCGTATATTGTTGGAGTCCTCCATCAAAGAACAGCGAAGACATAAATAAAACTATGGACTGACAAATGATGAATTGAAATATTCGTCAAGACTAATCCTGAAGGCTTCGATTAGAATAGTCAATTATCATTTATAAAAAAAATAAAGATAAAATATAAGTTGCACTCCCAAATGTTTGCCACTTATTCAAAATTTTCATATAAAAATATGTTTAAATACACTTTTTAAAAACAAATTACCAATAAACTTGAAGATAAAAAGGCTGACCATACAGATACCCTCAGAAAGATCTTATTAATTTAGTTATAAAAGGACCTCATTCTTGTCATCTTCTGGGTTGGATCGTTGATATTTTTCGAAAATCGTTTCATGAGTACAACCTCAATAGCTGATTTCCTTTGAGAAAAATGCTAATACCCAATGGTGTCCGAAACCATTTGGATTAACATAGCCAGAAGACTGAATAATATACTGCTCAAAAATGAATAGGGATATTGGTTATTTTTTTTTATCCTATTAATTTTAATTAAATCGACTTTAATTAAATAACTTTTTTATGGGGGAAAAAGACATTAATTTCTAATAAATATTAATGATATTTATAATTAAAAAAAAAATTGCTAGGCACCATTAATACCACAAAACAGCAAATATCCCTATTCATTTTTGATCAGTATAGTTGCGGATGATGAAACTTTTGTATTAAAAGAGCTCCGGGCTTAAAATACAAACAATAAAATAAAATATCTACTTTCGAGTAATATGTTCATTTGTGAATTACCTCTTTGAGAGCAATCCCTTATAGGATTTAATTTTCAGTTTTCCGGTATTGTTATCCTTTCCTCGAAATATATGAAGTTGAAGTATATAGTCATGAAACACAACGTACAAATATGTTATTTAAAATGATTATCAAATCTTGTACACCATTCAGTTCGTCTTGATAAAGTTAATAAATTTTACTAATACTTCGGAATGCTGGTGATGTCTTATTTCTAAATAAGTTGCCGACAACCACAAAAGATAAGGATAGTTCCAACTACGGACAGCACCAAGGTTGTTTATATTGTATTGTTCACAAAATAACATAAATTATAATGTCAAATCTAGCAATATTAGCCATATTTTGTATATTTATGCCTAGGACATTATTAAAAGAAAGTGTTTCTGTTGGCTTGACTCAATAAATATTTAAATAGAATTGCTAATTACAATAATAGCAGTCTTGGAATCTAATTTGAGGGAAACAATTCCGGTAAGGAGGAAGCAAAATAACATAAGTAATTTAGAAAGCAGAGCAGAAAGAAACTTAAATGAAAAATTCACCATATAATCCAGTTTAAAGAAAAATTGGCGAGCCTAAAAGGCTGAAAGGATTCTGTTATTTATAAACATGACTTATTAGAGATTCAGAATGGTGTAGAAGAAAAGCTAACAAGGATTTTCACCCCTTGGAGAGATTTAGTTTATTATTACCCAACTTTTCTTGGCCAAAAAAAGAAAGGTTTATTTAGAAGATACCTTAGATTAATATGGTTGAAGTTCTCAACTTTCGACTGAGCAACATCTCAGAAGTTTTTCTTCAACAAATTAAAGAATTTTTTCACCCCATTTTTAAATACAATTGTCCATTTGAATATTGCAAAGTCAGTGAGTTATTTAAATTAGACCTAATTGGAATATACATAAGTGTGCCTATGCACATGCTAAACTCCCATTTTGAATATCAGGCGAAACACAATAGTATATTTCGTACCAAGGGCCGAAAGTGGGCGTTTGCCGGCCCGAGATAATTTTTGACCGAGACGTAGTCGAGGTCATGAAAAGTTCGAGGGCCGGCAAAACCACTTTGGCCCGTGGCACGAACGCTACTTTTCACCATACTACAATAAATATTTATACGATATAACATTAATCAAAAACAAGATTTTCTTTTGGTTAAGTGTACCTCTTTGTTAGAAGGTTATCTTGTCGTTATGGGGACATGATGAATGTTTAATGTATGGATTGTTTTACGTTATGTTATTATGTAAGTTAATAAAGAGAGATGAACATATGTGTGTTTCATTTAATACAACTGATATATTTCAAAATGATAAAAAAAGTTAGTTCGCTAATTTTTGATTTATAGAAATGTTAAAAGTACAATTTTGGTTGTTTGAAAACATAATACCCTTTCAAGATTCTATTACTTGTTTTTTGTTTGATACATTCACACTTTTACTCGTAGTTGGATTGTTTCTGATTAAAATATACTCTTGACAATCTTCAAATAAATCATAATAATATAATGTATATAATGAAATGAATGAATTAAAATAATAAACAGCTGATTTTGGGCCCTAGGGCGGCGAAGTGTAGCTTTCGGACCGCAAATTAGGTGTGTAAAACAGGTGATTACATCGTAGTATGGTGAAAATATTCATTCAGTGCGTAGCGTAGACTACACTTCAGAAGTGAAATACTGTATAACAGGGACACTTTTGAAGTCATTAATAATGTGAAAAAACATTAATTGCCAGAAAAGGTTTAATTATATGCTGCTATTCTCATTAAATCCTTACTCCACAAATTTGTAATATAGCTATTTCGGAGATTATACCTTATGATAAGTCATTATGTAAACATGGAATTTTCAATCATGCGAAAAAAACTGGCACTGAAGCAATGGGCATGGCAATGGCATGAGTTGCGTGATAATAAGCTCCGCACAGTAAAAAGTAGTGTGAACCCCTGGTATACTTCTACAAACACTAAAAGGAGGGATGAAGTAGTAATATGCCGCCTTAGAATTGGCCACACAAGGCTCACTCACCAGCACCTGATGGAAAAGGAAGAACCTCCAACCTGCACTGCTTGTGGGCTAGAGCTGACAGTTGGACACTTACTTACCGAGTGTAGAAGGCATGAGGACATCAGAAAGTCCTTTGGTATGTCAGAAGTACTATCCGAAATACTAGGGGATGATAGTCACTCTATAAAAAAACTGTTAAAATTTTTAATAATAACTCGTTTAAATAAAGAAATATAATAGGACTTCAACATATGGGCGCACAAGAAAGTGAGATAAATATTTATGTATCAAATTGATTATATACACAAAATACTGCTCTGTTTTTCCAATTTGTCACAGGATCATGAATAGAGACCAATAGGAGAGATGCAACATAGGCGAGGATGACGGATGGCTAAAAGAAGGGATCTCTGAAGAGAGCGACTGCCTAACACAAGAAATGAAAACGAAAATGGAATCTTGACCACCTAGGCAACTCTCGCCAGTTTGGTGCCTATTTATAATAAAATAAATAAATAAAACATGGACGGATAAAGCAATTGATAACTAATGGAAGTCAATAATCATTCTGTTAGTTTAATTTTATAGAGACCTTCAGGCTTTTTAAAAATCCTTAAATTATTTTTGATTTTAGTTATGTCTACGTATTTCACAACCGTATTGTATTCAATATTTGAATTAATTTTTATTGTGTGGCAGGCACATATTTATGTCGAGACGTTTTATCCGTCGTTGGCGGGTAAACGGAGAAATTGTGTCCCGTGAAAAAATATATAATGGAGTACGTAGTAAGAAGCTTACTTGTGAGTAGAAGTAAAAGTGGTTCCCCCTGGAAATTTATTGAGGTTATTCCAAGTATACATAAGAAATTCATGATTGATGATAACATTTCAGGACCGTAAAATATGCTCTAAACATATTTGAGGCGTTTGGTTTCAAAACCAGGTACATCCGTTTTTTTCAAAAACATTTTTTTTTAATTTTTCATAATTTTTAATGCCGGAAATGATGTATTAGACGCGTTTCTTCCAAAACCATCTAGATCCTTCCAAAATCAATACCGGCAGATAATGAAAAAGATGTGTTAAACTGACTTTTTTTAAAAAATGAAATCTATTTTGATCAGTCCTGAAAATGTTTAGATAATGGATGTACCTGGTTTTGAAACCAAACGCCTCATTTCATTTCTTACATTTTCCCGATCACAATATCATCTACTATACCCGTACATCAATATTAAGTACGATATTCTCGAATGCATGTTTTGACGACAACATAAGCTTCCACTCATGAAGGTGGAAATAAAATATAAAATGACACATGTTAACAAACTTCAATCCCTTCATACATATACAAACAATTTCTCCATTGTAGTCAGGCATTTTTATAAAACACGTGAAATGGGAAATCAAATCTTCGACATTCATAAGTGTAAATAACGTTTGAAGTCAGAAATTGTTATTCTAATCACAATTTGTCTTTGTCAGTTTTAGCAGATTTCCCTTAAGGAAATCAGCTATTGAGGTTGTACTCATGACGGAATTATCAACATTTTTCTTCAAATGCCCATCGATCCTACTTCGTAGATGACGAAAATGAGGTCCGTTCAAAACTGTATATATATCTATATATATACATATATATATATATATATATATATATATATATATATATATATATATATATATATATATATGTCTGTTACCGCTCTAGCGGCCGCAAGATTTGTCTTATCATTTCCAAACTTGATATATAATCGTTTTATGTAAAAAGAAAGATCAAGTTCGTTAACGGCTGAAATCGGACCAGTGTGAGGGGGGGTTAAGAAGGGGAGGATTTTTGAAAATTCGAAATATCTCCATTACTATACGTCGAATCGAAAAATTCAGAATCAATCTTATTGCAAATTATATTTACTATAAATATTATTATATGCATTCATTCTCTATCTTGAATATTAACCGAGATATTTGCATTTTTATTAAATCTGGGCGGCTAACCGAAGAGAATGACTTTCCCGCCAAAAGCTGGTATTGCCGTTTCCTTAACTGCTCGGCTCTTGTGAAATTCCTCTATTGTAAAACTTCAGGTGGGAAATCTGCTTAGTTTTCGCAGCGCCTGCGTGACGGACTTTTTTATGTAAAACATTATTTTTACATAAAACGTTTAAATATCGAGTTTCACAATTATTAAACGAAAATAGCTAAACAGCTAGAACGACAACTATATATATATATATATATATACACACACACACACACACACACACACATAGACTTGAACGGAACTCATTTTCGTCATCGGGTTGGGTGATGAACATTTGAAGAATTCTCTAGAAAATCACGTCATGTGTACTACCTCAGTAGCTGATTTTCCTTAAGAGAAATCTGCTAAAACAGGCACTGATTATAAATTAGATAATATATTTCTGTATTTGCGGTGAGTTTACATGTTGATGTTTGTGCTTTCTAACCTATAGAGGACTGTACAAACGAAACAAAGGGCCCATGATGGAATATTCAGAATATTCAAATTAGTCTGATTATGAAATAGCCAATTGTGGCTTAATATTGACGGCCTCTACCGCCTCCTAACGGGAAGTCTTTCCAAATATGCAAATACCATAATTTATCGTTTAATGGGTTTAGGTTTCGAATTAGTTCGTCCTATCTAACAATTAAGGGGGAGTGGATGAGCGCACTGTGGTCCCAGAAGAAACTATCCCAAGAACAAGATGGTGAGTTAAATTTTATGTAGCTATATGGTTGACAAGTTTCCAGGTTACCGTCGGTATACGCCAGAGTTGGGCAAAATGTAATTTTAACTACAACTACTAACTACAATAATTTTGGCAGAAAGTAGTTAAAACTAATAACTACTGTTGTAGTTAATTACTTTTGTAGTTAACTACATGTTTCTAACTACTAGTTAGTAGTTAAAAATGTTTAATTACTTTTGTAGTTAACTACCAAAGTAGTTAACTACAAAATTAGTTAATTCCAAAAGTAGTTGGTAGTTACGATTACTAACTACTAACTATTTTTTATTTTTTTCCTTCTTTTTTTTAAATTGGCGTAGCGATATTAATCAATACAATATTGCAACAAAATTTTACTGCTTTATGTTTTAGTGTTTAACATCTTCTGAGACAGTTTAGCTGCAGACTTTATAGCAGGGGGAGACTAAACCTATGGGCTCAGTTAAACCATGAATTACTATGCCAATAAAGTCTGACCAGCCTTAGCTAATAGAATAAAAAACTACGCGTTCGCCTCAGTACAACAAAAAGAAAACACTACTTTATTTTAATTATATAAACATATGGTAATATTTAATTAAATAAAAACATATGGTAATATTTATTTAAATAAAAACATATGGTAATATTTAATTAAATAAAAACAGTCCGCCGAGAATATCGGCGAACAATAATGATGGAATATACAGCATTAAAGGGTTTAGGATTAGCCCCTCTCCCACAACCAGTCTTAAATGTTCTATCCATGACCTCTCTAATACTATTAGACTAATAGTCTACCCATCACCCCCCCCCCCACCATCAGTCCTCTGACTTCTTTCCCCTGTTAACTCTGAAGAAAAGACCCAAGAATTTCTCGGACTTTTTATTGACAAGAATCCCAATTAAATCCCCTCCCCTCCACAAGGACCACCTCAGAATTTGTCTGAGAGTTCAGCAAACTGATAGTTGAATTTGTAGTTAACTCACTGATACAGTAGTTAATTACAATAGTAGTTAACTATCCTGGTAATTGTCTTTTTTTTTTTAGTTAACTACCAACTTGTAGTTAGTAGTTAAAATTCTAACTACTTTTTTTAACTAGTAGTTAGTAGTTAAAAGAATAACTACAATTATTGTAGTTAAAAGAAGTAGTTAACTACATTTTAAGTACTAACTAGTAGTTATTAATTGCTCAATTAGTTAACTACTTGTAGATAGTAGTTAAAATGTAGTTAACTACTGAAATTAGTTAACTACTGCCCAACTCTGGTATACGCTCAGCATCGCGAGGGAATTAAGTAGCTGCTTGAATGAAGAATTAGCTATTTTGAGCACTCTAAGACATCACTCTGAGACCCTTCAGGGAAATCAGCTAATGAGGTTTTACTCATGACAGGATTTTCGAAAACTTCCTCTAATGAAGATCAAGTTCGTTAATGACTGAAATCCGAAGAGTGGGAGTGGGATTTCGAAAATTCTTCATATCTTCGTCATTATCCGTATGATCGAAAAATCGTATAGTACCAATATTATTTTAAATATAAAGATCCACGAATGTTGTTATCTACATTTTTTTCCACTATCTTGATTATTAACCAAGATATTTGCTTTTAGCAGATTTCCCTTAAGGGAAATCAGCTATTGAGGTCGTACTCATGACGCGAGTTTCGAAAAATTTCTTCAAATGTCCATCGATCCTACCCAGGAGATGACAAAAATGAGGTCCGTTCAAAATTATATATATATATATATATCGATATATATATATATATATATATATATATATATATATATATATATTTGTCTGTTAACGCTCTAGCGGTCGCAATTTTTGTTTGATCGTTACCAAACTCGGAATTTAATCGTTTCATGTAAAAAGGAAGATCAAGTTCGTTAATGGCTGAAATCGGACCAGGGGGAGGGGGGGTTTAGAGGGGGGATTTTTGAAAATTCAAAATATCTCTGTTATTATGCGTCGGATCGAAAAATTGTATGGAATAAATCTTATTGCAAATTACATTTACTATAAATATTGTTTTATACATTTTTTATGTATCTTGAATATTAACCGTGATATTTGCATTTGTATTCTGCGTGTAGTCGCCAGTAGGCTATGTTCGGACTTTCCGCCGAGAGCTCTGGTGGCCGTTTCCATAACTATTCGTCCCTCGTGAATAGGTTTAGAGGTTAGGTTAACTGTTTTTTGGGGCTAGAAACTACTGGGTTATTACGCCCTAAATAATGTTTTAGGTTTAGAGGTTTCTTACTACTAAAGTTGTTATTAGGCAGATTTCTCTATTGCAAAACCACGTGGGAAATCTGCTTAGTTTACGCAGCCCCTGCGTGACGGACTTTTTTTGTATTGAGATAAATGCAAATACGTGACGCACGTGGGAAAACTGAGTGACGGACTATTTCTGTAGGTCCTAATGACACGAGGGGATTTCATGTTGACTTGAATACGAATAAATTAGTATATAATTATCTTGATATGTACGGCTGATTAAGGTTAATTCCAATTCCAAATTTTACATATGCTCCAACTTGTAAATTTCTAGATCTCAGCCAAAAATATTCTAACACATTAATATAACATAAACAAAATTGTGTTTGGTTATGCCAGAATTACTCTAATTTAGTCAGTAAGCAGAAATTAATTGTGTTATTTTAAACTTCTGACGATTTATGGGATACAGTTGGAGAGGTTCACTTCTGGATAAGCACTCAGCTATAAATCCTACCTCCAATTATTGCTACCGTTTATGATAGTTGTTTCGTAAATGGTAACCTAATAGCTGGCAGGCAAGGAATATTTTATATACGGAAAATGTTTTTCTTATATATGACATAAATAATTATTTTTATTAATTTAACAGCTACTCTTCCGTATTATAGTCTGGAAGATGTCGATATGCTGTTCAAACGAACGTGTGTGGAATGAAATTCTAAGCTAAAGAGAGAAAGCTCAAACACTCTCTAAGCCGACAAGATCCAACACGTCGAAAAGAGGTTTCCAATCCGCCGAATGGAGCCAAAACATAACTGTGGTAGTAAACATTTTGTTATGTCAGAATATGGGCCGGGACTTGGTAACACTTAATAAGGTAAATTAATTAAGGTAAACAATATGTTTTTGAAATTGAATCTACTTAGTTAAGCTTAACGATATGGGTTTGTTAGTAAAACTACTTAATTATGCCAAACCAAATCAGTTTGTTATTAAAACAACGTAAATAAGCTATACGTTAGGATTCCTTAGTAAATCTACTTAATAAAGCAAAACATTATGAGTTTGTTAGTAAAACTGCTTAATTAAGCCAATCGATATGGTTTTGTTAGTAAATCTACTTAATTAACCTAAACACTAACAGGATTGTGTATGAAACTGCTTAATTATGCAAATTGATATGGGTTTGTTTGTATAACTGCTTAATTAAGCAAAAATATATGGCATTGTTAGTAAATCTGCTTAAATACGCCAAATGAATTGAGTTAGTTAGTAAAACTGCTTAATTAAGCTAATCAATATGGTTTTGTTAGTAAATCTACTTAATTAACCTAAACACTAACAGGATTGTGTATGAAACTGCTTAATTATGCAAATTGATATGGGTTTGGTTGTATAACTGCTTAATTAAGCAAAAAGATATGGCATTGTTAGTAAATCTGCTTAAATACGCCAAATGAATTGAGTTAGTTAGTAAAACTGCTTAATTAAGCTAATCAATATGGTTTTGTTAGTAAAACTGCTGAATTAAGCTAAACACTAACAGGATTGTGTATGAAACTGCTTAATTATGCAAATTGATATGGGTTTGTTTGTAAAACTGCTTAATTAAGCTAAACGATATGGGTTTGTTTGTAAAACTACTTAAATACGCCAAATGAAATGAGTTTGTTAGTAAAAGTGCTTAATTAAGCTAAACGATATGATTTTGTTAGTGTATCTACTTAATTAAGCCAAACAGTATGAAGCTGTCTAAGAAACTGCTTAATTAAACAAAACGAGATATGTTGTTCAAATGACAAAAGTTTTTTCAAATGCTAATATCGTAAAAAGAGGTAGTAAAAATAAATGTTTTTCTGTTCGTATAACAAACCCATAACGGGTTTGTTCCTAAAACTGCTTAAATACGCCAAATGAAATGAGTTTGCTAGTAAAACTGCTTAATTAAGTTCTACTACTACATCTACTTAATTTAGTTGAACCTTATAGGCTTGTTAGTAAAACGGCTTAATTAAGCTATACGATATGATTTGGTCAATAAATCTACTTTCAATTAATTAAGGCAAACAAAATGAGTTTGTTAGTAAAACTACTTAATTAAGCAAAAAGCGTTCTTTTCGTATGAGAGTCTGGAAGTTACGGATAGGTTTTTCGAACAGAAAAACGTTTATTTTACTAATCAATCAATTGTATTGTTAGCCGTTATTATAATAATTCAAAGTCAATTCTAAATTTTCACTCAGCACACCCATTCCACCAAAAACGAAATGTGGCAAAAAATCTCATATACCGAATCCTCTCCAATACCCCATCCTCAATTTCATCCCCAAAATATAGAAAAACTATCAAAAATCCTCTCCAAAAACCAATATCCCCGAGCCTTGATAAACGACATCATTCAAAAATTACCATAAAAAACCCACAAACACATACACCGAGAATCACACTTCGACTCCCATTTTTCGCTCCATAACATACCAAAAACATGTCACTGAACAAATAAATAAAACCTTAAAAACACATTTCCCTCAATTAACTTAGGGCTCACGACTAAATACAAACTCAAAGACCCTCTGCCCCTTGAACAAAGCACCAACGTCATATACAAAGTCCCCTGCTCGACACCTAACTGTAATGCGGTGTACATAGGAGAGACCAAACAACACCTCAAAAATAGACTATACCAACACAAACGCACTATTAATAAAGAAGAAATAGACAGTTCCGCCCTCTCAAAACACGCAATAGCAAACAACCACACTTTTGACTTTAACAACACATCCATACTTGATACACAAAAAAATCACCACAAACGCCTAATCTCTGAAACTATGCATATCAACATAGACCCCAACAGCATAAACTACAAAACGGACAAACAAAAAATATCCCCAACATATGCACATATTTTCAAAATACTACAGGCTCATTAACCTTCCCTTGGTTTTTCCCCAACCCCTTCCCATATAGGTACCTCCGTTTTTTCATTTTTTCCCTCAGGCATAATGTAGTCTCCACTGTATGCAGTTCGTGCTCTCTGCTCTTCCCCTATATAAAAAAAACTGGCATGTACAATATCATATTTTTTTAGATTTAGTACACTTCATTTCTTGTTATGGTGTTTACACCCACCCCCCCCCTACTTTGCTTTATATTCATTATAAATTACAACTCACGGCCATTGTACACGATGATAACAATATGCTTCGTTTATTTCATTATTGTATATTTATATTGTTCGTTTTCATTGTTCAGCTCTGAAGAAGGGAACCAACGGTTGCCCGAAACTGTCAGCAAATAAAAAATCCTCTAAAAGAAGAACTTAGAAAACTTTATTAGCCGAAACCAGTTTATTTTACTACTTTTTTTTTACGATTTTAGCATTTGACGGAACTTTTGTAATTTGAACAACATATTTGCAAACTATTAATTTTATCAATTTTTCGTAGTACCTTAGAATAAGTTGGCTTACCTTCTTGTATCACATATTATAAGGTCGACTCATATTTCATAACGTATCTAAACGATTAACAAATGTTTACATGTAATCTTGGTAATTTACTTAAGGTCCTTCTCTGCTTTTCAGAGATTCATGACTTACATCAAAAACGTTTGACAACCTTTGACCTGACAAGCTTATGCTGTTCAAAGGAACAATTACTTAAGGGATGCAATGCTACAACCTGTCATTCTTTCACAAACGTTTTACTGACAGTTATTCCAACGAGCGAAGGTTAAGTATTCTAGAGCTGGCATAACTACAGCCTCCAAAATTGCCTCTAACAGCTGACCGCGAAATTGAATATGGCTTCCTTGAATATTCCGTCCATATATCTCCCAACCAACAACAATTATTGAACTTTGGGCCTTAATATCAGCCGGCTTAGTGGCGGTAAATCACGATTCACGTTGTAATGGGGGGATTTTGAGTATGTATTCCTCAAGGGTTATTGAGAATCTATGTTTTTTTTAATTAAAAAAAATTGTATGTGTATTAAATACTTCATTAATGAAGTAAAACTGCGCATCTCGCATGAAAATGAAATTTTGTATTTAAGGCAGTTGTTACATCTCGTCGTACAGAACACCCTTTAACTGAAATGGACTGAAGGGGAAGAGGGCTTTGAAGAAGGCGAAAGTAAAAATATGAAATATTTTCTCGTACCTAATACGAAATATTGACTTGAAAATTTCTCTCAGAAGATTTACATGGAATTTGATTAGAACCTTTTTATCAGATTTTTCTTACAGGAAATCAGCCTTTAGTAAACCCCCACTCAAACTCATGTCATATTTACAATATGCTGTTACATCATTAAACGCTTTATTTGATGTTTAAATACCTAATATTGTTTTCAGAAGATCGATACGAGATTAGGGATGTTATAGTAACGACGTGAATTCATATTTTATGTTCTTAAATAGCAAATGTTTATTTAATCTATACCGAAATCGATATTTAAGTGTTTCATTCGAAAATAAAGATTAAAGAGGGGGGGGGGTTGAAAACTCCTCCGTTGACGAACTTGTTGACATTATTTTTACAATAAGTTAAAAGTTTAAATGTCAAGTTTGGTAACAAATAAACAAAATTAGCGCTGGAACGTTAACCGACACACTAATATATATACACGAGTATATACATAGTTTTGAACAGTCTCCACCATTCATCAGTTATGGAGGTCGTATTCATGACTCGATTTTCGAAATTATTCTTCAAATGTCCATTGAACCTACCCAGGAGATGACGAAAATGAGGTCCGTTCAAAACTGTATATATGTATACATATATATATATATATATATATATATATATATATATATATATATATATATATATGTATATATTTGTCTGTTACCGTTCTAGCGGTTGCAATTTTTATCTTATCATTACCACACTTGATATATAATCGTTTTATGTAAAAAGAAAGATCAAGTTCGTTAACGGTGTAAATCGGACCAGAGGGGGAGAATTTCTAAAATTCTTAATATCTCCGTTAATATGCGTCGGGTCAAGAAATAGTGTAGGACCAATCTTATTGCAAATGTAATTTTCTATAAATGTTAATACGTACATTTCTTCACTATCTTGATTATTAACTGAGATATTGGCATTTTTTAGTTTTCGGTCTTGAGTAAACCCCCACTCCAACTCATCTCATATTAACGATATTCTATTATGTTATGAAGGACTTTATTTGAAGCTAAAATACCAAATATTGTTCTCATTGAACTTTTAAGTTTTGAAATAAATGCAAATACGTGGGAAATCTGCTTAGTTAACGCAGCCCCCGCGTGACGGACTTTTTAACTACTTTACCCTTTACATTGGTATGTACTTCAAGTACTTTGATACTAGTTTGAGTGTGGGATAGATACACAGTGTAGATGTTAGGTATGTAATATAGTGTGTTGGTTACAATGTAGCAAAATAAAATCTTTAATCTCTTCATAACTCTTGACGTTCTTTTATAATTTTTTTTTTTAAAAAACTAAGACTATCCGAGGAAATTCTTAGAGAAAACTTTGAAATGGCTGGAGCATTTTTCTTTATTTGCATTCAGGTCAATGCAAGAGAAGAGCCCGAACTTCACGTTTAGTTCTTTTCCAGTGTTGTTGGGGAAAAATGAAAATATGAGAGGTGGTCGTTCCGGAGAAAGGCTTACTTTCTTACTTTTTATTTTGCTATGAAAACTTTCTTTTCCAACAGCGGTCCCTTTATGTCTTTTATTATCTTTGATACGCACGGCCTTAGTTCCCAAGCCATTTCTCTGGTATATTTCGTAATCCTCTTTGGCTTCTCTATCGATGTAATCCAATTTTCCTATATTATAGATATTCTAGTTGGGATGCGGCTTTTTTTTTTCCAACACTGATAATGATCCGCAAGGCAATAGCGACTCTCGTCTTTTGTATAAATTTTGTAAAACCTATTTAAATTCAAAGGGGTGAGGTGGGAGTCCATCTAAGGATTTAGGCGAATGAAGAAATTCATAGGCCTACCCTTCGGTCACATTGAGGTATTTGTTTTTAGCAGATTTCCCCCAAGGGAAATCAGCTATTGAGGTCGTACTCATGACGCGATTTTTGAAAAATTTCTTCAAATGTCCATCGATCCTACCCAGGAGATGACGAAAATGAGGTCCGTTCAAAACTATATATATATATATATATATATATATATATATATATATATATATATATATATATATTTGTCTGTTAACACTCTAGTGGTCGCAATTTTTGTTTAATCGTCACCAAACTCGGTATTTAATCGTTTCATGTAAAAAGAAAGATCAAGTTCGTTAACGGCTGAAATTGGACCAGTGGGAGGGGGGGGGTTTAGAGGGGGGATTTTCAAAAATTCGAAATATCTCCGTTATTATGCATCGGATCGAAAAATTGTATAGAACCAATCTTATTGCAAATTAAATTTACTATAAATATTGCTATATACATTTATTCTGTATCTTGAATATTAACCGAGATATTTGCATGTGTATTCTGCGTGTGGTCGCCAGTAGGCTATGTTCGGACATTCCTCCGAGAGCTCTGGCGGCCGTTTCCATAACTATTCGACACTCGTGAATAGGTTTAGAGGTTAGGTTAACTGTTGTTTGGGGCTAGAAACTACTGGGTTATTACGCCCTAAATAATGTTTTAGGTTTAGAGGTTTCTTACTACTACAGTTGTTATTAGGCAGATTTCTCTATTGTAAAACTTCACGTGGGAAATCTGCTTAGTTCATGCAGCCCCTGCGTTACGGACTTTTGTTAGCTATAGAGGTTGTACTCACGATTTTTGGAAACATTCTTGAAATGTCCACCGATTCGACCTAAAAGATGACGAAAACAAGGTCCATTCAAAATTATTATATATGTTTGACTGTAGAGGTCACAATTTTTGTTAGTTACCAAACTCGATAAATAACCGTTTCATGCAAAACTGAACATTTTATTTTTTCTTACAATAATCGCATTTCGTGAGTGGGGTGATTTAGCGACTAATCAGTTAAATTCCTATAATCACTTTATTATGTTTACCAAAGTATGCTCATTTCTGCAAATATTTTCAGTACTCTACTACATTGGAATTTGTTGGAAATGTTGTTATGTTTCCAGTAGTGTAATAATAATAATAATAATAATCCTTTATATGCTCATTTATAAAAATTTACACTTAATATTTACATATTTTGTACATATTTTGCTTCAAAACTGAAGACCAACTTCGTAAACGGTTAGAATCGGACTGCAGAGAAGGGGGCCTGACAGGGGTAAAATTCAAAATATCTCTTATATTATAAGCCGGCTCGAAAAAGTTTGTATAGTCTATATTATTGCAGATTCAGCTTTCTATAAATGTCATTTTATACAATTCTTCGATATCTAGAATATTAACTGAGATATTTGTATCTTTTTAACAAATTTTCAGCTTTTACTAAACCCCCAATTTTAGTCATCGCTCGTTTAGAATGAACCCTCTCGAGCCTAAATACCAAAATTTCGTTTTCAATGGACATTTACTGTATAAAGTTTTCAGTTCAAAATGGTTCAAGTCCATTGAAAGTTTTCAATAGAAAAAACTGTATAAAATTAAAAAACGAAATAAAATTATTTAAACAAAAATAAAGCAACATAACAGAAATGGAACACGAAAAACAGAAAAGCAACACAAAAACAAAATGAAAAACAAAAAACGGCATAGTTATAGATAATTTTATATGTGCTTTGAGTTTCTAGTCTGTGGTTGGTTGCGACATAGACATTAACTAATGAAAAATATTATTTTTAAAAGGTTGATCTAAGACAACTTGGAAGAGACAAATTAATTCAATTCGAAACATCGGTCTACATGCAGCATTCTTAGAACAACATAAATTATATCTGAACATTACGAATAGTACGAAGTGAAGGGAGTATTGTGAACGTGAAAATTTTAGTTTTAATATTTCTGCAGAATTATCCGATTTGACCATCTCTTAACCCAATTTTGACTAGTGCGTATGTAGAAATGTCATATTTAGAACTGCTGTAATCTGTTGCTCTACACTCCCTCTTTTGATCAAAATCAACTAATAGTTGGGGGACTGAGGTATTAGAGAAAATTTATACAGAATCTTTTTTATCAATCATAAATTTTTTTATAAATTATGATGTTTGATATTTTTCAAAATAATATTGAACGGAGTGTAGAAAACTACTTTTTTATTTAATTTAATAAGAGTAGAAGGAAGTCATGAGGATCCCTAAACTCATGTGTTTATGTGAATTATAATATTCACATTATTAATTGGTTCAGAAAAAATGAAATCTATAGAATCGGGCTGCACCGAAAATATTATTCATTGTTCAAATATTTTATTATTAATGTTTTAGGGGAAATCAAAATGTTCGGTCAGTAAACAAATCCCATTTTTTTAGAAGATTTCCGTTTAGAGAAATCAGATATGGAAGTTTTACTCAAATTTTGAGGTTGACGCAATTGTCAAAACATTTCTTCAAACGCTCGTGGATCCTACTTAGTAGATGACGAAATTGAGGTCCGTTCAAAACAGAGTACCACTCTAGCGGTTACAACTTTCTGCTAGTTACTAGTAGTGGCCTCAAAGCCGTGGCGTTAGCATCCAATATATAACAAAGGTAGGATAATTATTAATTTATAGAAACTTTTTCATAAAATACAGATGTCATTTTATTTATTTATTTATTTGGAGCTTCGCAGCTGTGGCGATTTTGCTCGAAGAAAAAAAACTGTATAAAATTAAAAACGAAACAAAATAAAAACTACATAACAGAAATTGAAGGCGAAAAACAGAAATGCAACACAAAACAGAAATTGAAGACGAAAAACAGAAATGCAACACAAAACAGAAATTAAACCCAAACAACGAAATGCAACATAAAACAGAAATAAAAAACAGAAATGGA